>PVNU02002442.1:0-83856 GCA_003013855.2 Liriodendron chinense
CATGTTTCAATCCAAGCTTTGAATGCTTAATCAATGTTGGTCAGATCAACATGGATTGAAGAATGAACTCAACAGATCTAAGGGTTTGGAAGAAGGAGATCTCAAGAAGAAGGCTCACACAAACCCTAGATGGTGCTCAAGGTGTCTTTGGCAAGATCCAACCGAGTTCTATTAATAGATTATGCCCTACAACGGTCAGAAAACGGTCAGCTCGATAGGTTCCGATCGATCGGACATAAGATTTAGTCAAATTTGAATTTTGCTTGAAAGCAGGTTCTCCGATTGATCGGACTTAGTTCCGATTGATCGGAATACCCTGTCCGATTGATCGGATAGGTGGTCCGATTGATCGGAATATCTTCCAGAGAGTTGATGCAATTTTTCTGGAAATTCCTCCGATGGATCGTATCTATGTCCGATGGATCGTAGAGCCCTGTCCGATGGATCGGACAGACCTCCGATTGATCGTAAAAGAGTCTAGAGAGTTTTTCAAAGTTTGCTGGACAAATGAACGATTGATCGGACATACTGTCCGATTGATCGGAACACACGTTCCGATGGATCGGACATCCCTCCGATGGCTCGGAAAAGTGTCCAGAGAGTTTGCAATGTAACTGGACTATTTTCCGATGGATCGGACACATTGTCCGATTGATCGTACATCTATCGGAATATTCTCCGATGGATCGGGTATGTATCGGAGAGTGCAGACTGAAATATTTTCAATTTTAAAGAACCTTCTGCAATCAAAAACCTATCCATAGCTGATCTTAATGGAAGGTGAGCTATAGATGGTGCTAAGGGTGTGCCTAGAAAGGTCTTGGGCCATCTATAAAAGTTTTTAGGATCAAAGGTTTGGGGTGGAGAGGCTAGAAGCTGACTTGATCTTCGAGAAGCTTCTGTCTTCAGCCGCAAGGAAAACTGTCTTCAGATGCCAGGGACTCGACGACACACTAACCATGGTAATTGACAAATCTTTGCATTAAGAGGATGAAGCGTGCCAGAAAGCCTTCGATTCCCTCAAAGAGTTACTCGGGAAAGCTCCAGTTCTCGCAGCGCCAATCGAGGGAAAGCCTCTGATACTGTATGTAGCAGTGGGAGAGAACTCATTGGGAGCACTGCTCGCCCAGAAGAATGAAGAAGGGAAAGAGAATGCTCTGTATTATTTGAGCCGCACGCTCGTCGGCGCTGAGTTTAATTACTCACCGATAGAGAAGATATGCCTGGCCTTGATATTCGCTGTGAAGAAGTTGAGGCATTACTATCTGTCATACCAGATTACATTGATCTCCAAAGCAGATTCTATCAAGTTCCTGATGAACCGACCTATGTTGTCCGGGCGTTTAGCCAAATGGGCCCTACTACTATCCGAGTTCGACATCACGTATCTGCCGTCTCGAGCTGTTAAAGGGCAGGCGATAGCCGATTTTCTAGCAGCTCACCCGATACCGGATAACATGAAAATGGAATGTGATCTGCCTGACGACCAGGCCATGATGGTAAAGGTCACGAAGCAGTGGCGGATGTATTTCGATGGAGCCTCCAGAGCTGCAGGGTCAGGGGCCGGTGTGATCTTCATCAGTCCTCAAGGCGACTTGTTGCCCTACTCATTCACAATAGTGCCGTCATGCACAAACAACGAGGCAGAGTATCAGGCCCTCATCATTGGGTTACAGTTGGCGCGAGACATGCGAATCCGATCACTACAGGTATACGGTGATTCTCGGTTAGTTGTGGGACAGCTTATGACAGAATATGAAGTCCGCAAGCCAGAGCTGTCATCTCTTTGTCATCAGGCCCGAGCCCTATTCGATCATTTCCGGGACAGTACAGTGTCGCACGTCCCAAGAGCTGAAAATTCTCAAGCAGACGCATTGGCTAACCTGGCCGCAGCTCTCGCGCACCCAGGGGGCAGCCCACTTCAAGTCACCATAGAAGAAAGGAGAATATTGCCATCCCTCACAGCAGCCGAGAATGTCACGAGTGCAAGCCCCGTACATTGCTTTGAGATCACAGAAGAGGAAGATTGGAGGAGACCATTCTCCGATTACTTGAAGTATGGGTTCTTACCCGAGGATCCGCAGATGCGCACTCAAGTCAGAAGGCGTGCCAGCTCATTCGTCCTCTTAGAAGAGGTACTGTATCGACGCTCCAGCGATGGAACGCTGTCAAGATGCCTGGCCCGAGAAGAAGTTCATGATACGCTGAGAGAGGCGCACGGAGGAGAATGTGGTGCCCATCAAGGCGGACGGAACCTACATCATCGAGTGCGGCACATGGGCTATTATTGGCCTACCATGGTGAAAGACGCGATGGACTACGTCAGAAAATGCCATCAGTGTCAGATACATGCTGACATCATACATATACCTCCAGAAGAGCTGCATCAGTCAGTGATGTCTTGGCCCTTTGCGGCCTGGGGTATGGATGTCATAGGCCCCATTAGCCCCTCTTCCTCTCAAGGGCACCAGTACATACTGGCGGCGACAGATTATTTCTCTAAGTGGGCTGAGGCTGTGGCCCTGAAGAACGTGAAAGCTAAACAAGTGGAGGGTTTCATCCGGAACGCCATCATCTATAGACATGGTATTCCCGATCGGATCGTCACGGATAATGGCACGCCCTTCCGAAATGCTGTGATCGACAAGCTGTGTGCCAAGTTCAAGATCAAGCATTGCTACTCAACACCCTATTATCCTCCTGCAAACGGACTTGCTGAGGCATTCAATAAAACCATCGTGAAGATTCGGAAGAAAATGGTGGCAGAGAATAAGAAAGATTGAGACAAACGGTTGCCCGAAGCACTCTGGGCATATCGTACTACGCACCGCACAGCAACGCGGGCTGCTCCCTATTCACTAGTATACGGCATGGAGGCCATCATCCCTATGGAAGTTCAGGTCGAGTCCCTACGAGTAGCACTTCGGAACTCCCTAACTGATGAACGTAATGCTGAGCTCAGGATGGTTGAGCTCGATGCCTTCGACGAGAAAAGGCTCGAGGCACAACAACGGCTAGAGATGTACCAGAAGCATATCTCAACAGCATATGACAAGCGAGTCAGGGGTAGATCCTTCAAGAAGGGTGACTTGGTACTCGTAATGAAGCGACCGACAGCCGCGCACACTACAAAGAGCAAGTTCGACCCTAAGTGGGACCCGATATGCATCATAGAAGAAGTTTACTCCAACGGGGCCTACCGTTTAGTGAATTTTGACGGTGGCGGAGCCGGTTTTGCAATTAATGGCCAGTTTCTGAAGAAATATTATCCCTAACAGTCCACTTGTTACTTTCCTTTACATAAATAGAGAAATGTAAACTCCCCAAGAGAGGGAATGTAATAAGTAAGGATAGAAACGGAGAATGAAATGGAGTAGAATACAGTAGATAAGCCTGTAGTTACAAAAGCTAATCAGTTATTTCGTATTCTTGCAGGTCTTCCTTGCCCTTGCTATGGAGAAATAACCAAGAAGGACCATTCGTCTACGACACGAGCATATCCCGAGTTCAGAAACCCTGGACACTCCCGAAATCGACGACAAAGGGAAGTATTACTCTTTTCATTTCATTCTACATTCATCACTTATTAGAATTACGATTATTATTGTTATTATTGTAAACCATTCTAACACACATCACACAAACATAACACGATAGAAAAAATAATTGCTATAGTCATTTCATTTAACAAAAGTTTGGTTGACATCTTTTCGACGCCATATACATGAATGCTCAAAAGGTAAGTATCTCTTACACCAACTACAAAATTTTCTAAAGGTAAGATCCTACGATCATTTCTATACATTTGAAGTCAAGAAAGAGAGCATCGGGAGCGAAAGATCAAAGCTTCTCCAAACATCCCGATATCAGCCTGATCACGGCCACCCTGGCAGTTTCCATCGCTGACTTTGCTGAAGATAACACCTCCGCAGGATCAGGAACATGTTGAAGTTCAGCAGTCAAATCCTCCAACTGCTTGCGCACTGCTTCGCCCTCACTCTCGAGCCGCGTGACCGTTATCTGACCCTGAGTAACTACTGACTCGAGACGGGCAGCTTCGAAGCTCACGGTGATCTTCTCCGCTTGCAGACGCTCAATCTCAGCGTCGATTTTAGCTATACGGCCCAAGCACCCTTCATACTGTATCTTATTATTTTGTAGGGATTCTCGTGCGTTCGCCGTAGAATGCGCGTGACGTTCCACTGCAAGTCCCAAAGACTCTACAATTCTACGCTTCTCCTCGATAGCAGGATCGGGCTCGACGCGCTCAGCGGCCGCTACGTTTGCGAGGGAGCTTTCGAACGCAGAGATGTGATTAACAACCACGAGCGCATCAGACCCAACTACTCCGACACAAGCTTCCAGCGCTTTCATGCCAGCGCCTAGCATATGCCATTCTTGTGGATCGGCCAACGCCATCGCAAGGCTAGACAGCAGGCCCTTCAACACGCTCTGACCAAAACAATCTAAATGTTCAAATGCAGGAATGTCCGGCATCATAGCAATGGCGACGCCAGAATCGACAGCAGCTGCAAGAAAGAATGTAAGACAAACAAATGATGAGTTAACAAAAATGGAAGCAGAAACTACAAGTCATAATCTAATGTAAAGTGCGAAGGAGTCGTACCAGGAACGGTAGAAGGATCAACAGTAGGCTCTGAAGGTCCCGCAATGCATGTCCCGGAATCAACAATTGTTTCCAAAGCTTCGCCTGGCAGTTCAATAGTCACAACCGGAGACGGCGCGACGGAAGTAGTAGAGGCAGGTATTGACTCAATAAGATCTGTAGAAATAAAATAATAATAACAAAATATGGTTAGTAGGATTATGCAGGAATCGAAGAAGAAAGGTGCAAAGCAGAACCGCAATCGCATTTCTTACCTCGTGCTCGCGGAATGTTGGGTCCGACTTCGACTGCAGCAGAGCGTGAGGTATCCACGACCTCCAACTCAACAGGATAGTCTACTCGCAATGAACAGCCTGATGGAAGGACCGAAGAAGGATCGACGTTCCCTTCACGTATCTTAAGCCCAGGAACGGATTCCTCGGCGTTATCAGCACGAACGGGCAAACAAGGAGGAACATCCGTCGACAACCCCGTAGTCGGTGCCGCAACAGCCTGAGAAACGAAGACTAAAGGCTCGAAAGAAGGTTGGACCCTGACGTTGTCGTAGAGTTGTGCTTCGAGCGCTGCCATGGCAGCATCATCAAGATCACCTACGCCCCCGACTCCGGCATCGTTATCATAATAGTTCGCGAGGGAATCATCGTTGCTGTGATCATTAGCATGATTCACTCCCCAGTCATTGCCGGAATAATCTACAGGCTCGTCTTCGAGCCGTGACCCCGAACCATCACCAGCTTCAGAACCGCCTTTGGCATTGTTCCCCTCGACATCTGCAGGCTCGAACTCACCTCCGTCACGATTATCGATAATTATATCTTCTTCGTCTGCAATCTCCTCTGTAGCACCAGACCGAAGCTCACCTTCTTCACGACTATCGGCAGCAGTCGCACCCGCCACTACTTTCGGAAGATTGATCTGCAACGACGGATCCAAACTCCCCCACTTCTTGATATGTAATATTTCTGCCTTTCTTAAGTTTTTCTCAGGTGCGGACGGGCGAACTCTTGGTGTGAGTCTTATCTTGACTCTCAACAGATCTCTCGTGCGGCCCGGTGGAAGATCGTCAACGAAATCATCAGAAGGTCTAACTCCTGCCATGCCTTCCGTAGGCTCATCCTCTTCGACAGACGGAGGAGCATTCTCTACCGGAGGACGCGAAGATCTGACCCCTTGCTGATGTCTCTGTATAGAGACCCCAAAGCAATACCATCCGTCTAACGCTTCATCTTCTTTCCTACAAGTGATCGGCACGTTCAAGGAAGTCAGATGGCTGGTACCAGGAACTCCAACGGCCTCACGCTGCTCACGAAGATAACCAAGACCGTCCTCAGGAACGTCAGTCAACCTAGGAGGAGAGAGATAGGGAGGGAAATCGACAGGTTTGGCATCCCGGATGCGCACGTACTGATGCACCCACCATCTCATCCAACCGTAAGAAGTCGTAGGACGTCGACTACCGCCAGGCAACACGAACCTCGCGCCAGTTCGCGTCAGTAAAAGTTGGTCCCACATCCACTCCCAATGGACAGGACCCGTGCCATATGCTCGTTCTATCCTCGTCACGCTCGGAAGAGTCGACGGAACGCCCTGGTCATAGCCAAACTGTTTGGCGAACCTGCTCGGATAATAAGGCTCGCGCCAAAACTCCATGCCTTAGCGAAACGGGAGAGAGGCGGTCCGAATTGATATTAGGAATTCTCTGTCAGAAGAGTCAACCGAATCCTCATCATCGACGACTTCAATATCTTCATCAGCAATAGAAGAAGGAAAATGGTAGAAGTCAACTTCATTCTCACTGCAGATCCTTAAAGACACCCATTCTGGCGTCTTAAGCACCATCTTGGCCTTCATGAACCTGATAAGAGGCGCTCGGTCCGGAAAGAAGTAGGCGTGAGGCTTCATGCCATATACCCATGGAAAATAAACGCCTAACCAGCCGCAGAAATAATGCCACGGGCAATAGGCCGCATCCATCCCATCAGCAGGTTTGTCTGGATTACTGGCAATATAACCAAACGCTCTATATATGCTGCAGAGTACAGGTGGCGCTATAGCAAGACGTCGGCCACTAGCAAGGGCACCTGCCATGACGAAGCAAGAAACCCTTATGCCATCAGCACCCTTCGAGCTGGGAAGCGCGACTGCGGACAACCAGTAAGCGAGGAAGCCTGCTAGCTCACAAGTGGGAGACAATACGTTTGGGCAAGGAAATTTCCGTTGAAAGCGTTGTCGTAAGGCTCTTACTCTTTTGACATCAACCTTATATTTTTCGTAGTCGATCCTGAAAGAGAGAAAGGAGAGAGAACTTCACATAAGAAGCTACGCAAAAGGAAAGAACATACATCATGAGAAGAAAGAAAGAAGACGTCCCGCGAAGACTTACTTCAAGCCGTGGCTGAAGTAGACTGACCAATCTTCATAGTGTATCTTTGTAATGCAGTCAAACTGTTGCAATTCATGGAACAACTCCAAACACGCCTTGAAATGGTAGGCCTTCCGATCACCTTCGCGTCTGAAGCCAGACAGTTCTTCATCAGAGGGGATATATTCGTGATAATACCCGCTGCGTATGGGCAGGCCCGCCATCATCTTAAGATCCTAGAGGGTTATGCTCATCTCTCCTTGAGGAAGATGGAAAGAGTTGGTAACGGAACTCCAGTAATTTAAGAAGCCCCTGAGAATCATCGGATCTCGTGGAAAGAAGCCGGCAGTCGCCTCGATGGCATAGTAGAGCCCGACTTCCCTCAGCACAGCCTCGTGCCGGATCAGAATCTCCTTCGCCCAGGGGATGTAGCTGTCACGACGATTCAGATGCCCTCGGGTATGAAAGTTCGAAGTCTCCCACATTGCGGACGTGCTCATAGGAAGGAACCTTTGACGCACCGTCTCAAAGAAATGAGTCGGATAAGGTGCATGCGGATCACACGTAGGCATGAGGAAAGTCATTTCCTTAACCTCACCAACCTTTTGTTGCTTCCCGTTGCTTCCCAGGGTGGTGGTGAGTAATCTCTCAGGAACTGAAGACCATCTCTCCACTCCATAAAACTGGCTAGGTCTACGAACATCAGATGGCTCGATGCTCGGAAAAGGTTTACACCTCATAAGAGACTTCCGGTGCAAGATGACTTCGCCATTGTAGGGGTTCGTGATGCAGATGTCACGCTCAGCAGTGATCTTGTTGCTCTCCCATCCAATCTTCATCCTTTCATATTTCAAGTCGAGGAGCTGTGTCAATCGCTCCGCTTGACTGAGCGCCTTGATCGGTTGTTTTCCTCGTCCTCCTTTCTTCTTACCTTTCTGACCTGTCAGATTCTCTTCTACATTTTGAATAGGTATATCTTGAGGACCTGCCTCGATGGCACTCGCCACATCAGCAAGTTGGGCATACCAATAGACCCACTCTTTTTCTGTTCCCCGCTTTGGAGGTTCAGGCGCTGTCTTGTTGACAAAGATGCGTACTAGCACTTCATGAGGAAGCTGCCCAATACGCTCCAAGAAATCCTTGATCTCGGGTTCGACCGTAGGAAAGAAGCGAGAGTTACGTCTTGGAGGAGGAGGGTTAGAAGGACCTTCAGCTGTTCTTTTCCGACCTTGCTTCATCGGCGTCGGACTAGAAGCATGCGACCCAGAAGTTTCACCAGAAGATCCCATTGTCGCTACTGCAATTCACTGCAACGTGTAAACAGAACAACATTAGAAAACAACTCGATACACACGGGCAAATAGCCTAACGAAATCATATCACAAACACAAGCACAGCATGTAGAGCACAGCATGAAGAGCATGAAAGCAACAAAATCAAGAGCATAGCATATCGATCATCATATGCATTTCATAACAAAGCAACTGCCATCATACATGCACGCATACATGTGATCGATGCACACACAAAATCATAGATTGAACCCACAATACATCCATGCATTTAGTCTAAAAGTAGCTTTGACAAGTCCAGGTGCTTATAAGTAAGTACTGGACAGAGTCAGGAAATAGTTTCAGCATCATACATACGCAACCATTAGCACACAGCAACTTTACAAGCAATCGGGACGCTATAAGCGCACTTTGGCAGACATACTCTGAACCTGCCTAAAATAGACAGTTGCAAGCTGTGACAGGCCAAAGTAGGTAGTCAACTGCAGGCCCAAGGCACTAAGCTCCAATCGTGCTTGAATTTTAAGTGATCTAGCCTCAAACAGCACTGAATTTGACTGAGAAACGGAGCTGGAAATGCCATTTCTCCACCAAGTGCAAAGCAGGGGCTAAAAATGGGAATTTTGGCTAAGTGTTGGGCTGACATGCGCCCAAGGTGGAGCCCCAGGCGCATGTGACCCCTCACATGGGCCCAATCCACAAGATTCGTTAATGTAATTTCACATAAAGCATCAGGCGCATGTGCAATCCGACATGCGCTCGGCTCAGAAGAAGGAAATGAACAAGCTTGGAATTCAATGCACCAGGCGCATGTGCATCCTCACATGCGCCCACCTCTGATTCTAGAAGAAAAGACAAGTCCTAGGCAGTACCCTGGGCGCATGCCCAGAACAACATGCGCCTAGGACATGCGCCCACATCCTCAGAGGCAGTTTTACATGCGCCTGGAGGAAATAATTCATCGGAAAATGGATGGTAGGCCACATGCGCCCACAAGGGGACCACATGCGCCTGTACCCTGAGGGTGATCTCTCTCACCTTGGGAGAAATCAAGTTTTCTGACTCAGAAAATTGTGGAATGACTCAGTGAGTCAACTATTTATACTTGAGCCTGGGGGACAGGTGCACTGCACTGGCATGACGTAAGCATCCAGCGCAGCACACCGGGGGGGGCACTTGTTGGGGCTCAAATTTGTACCCATTATAAAACAACATCCCATGGTCTAATGGCAATGATTTGGATAAGTTTTGAGGCCAGGAAAGCCCTGAAAACGCCAGCACAACCCTGATCGCTTGGTAGCGACCAAAATCCATAAACAGCATTTCGGAACGGAACTGGACATGCGCTTTGCTGCCAAATGATCCAAAATATCATAAAACCCTTAACCTACAAGTTTGGAAGTCATCTGATGCATATTTTTGCCCGCGCACCTCGAAATGCGTTTCGTCCCTGCCCGAAACTGACAAAAAGGGGTCCGTAAGCCTACAGCTACCATTTCAGAGCGAAACTGGACATGAGTTTCACTGCCAAATAATCCAAAATATCTTAAAACCCTTAACCTGTAAGTTTCGAAGTCATCCGATGCATATTTTTGCCCGCGCACCTCGAAATGCGTTTCGTTCCTGCCCGGAACTAACAAAAAGGGGTCCATAAGCCTACAGCTACCATTTCAAAGTGGAACTGGACATGCTCTTCACTGCCAAATGATTCAGAGCACCCCAAAACCCTTAAATAGCAAGTTTGAAGTCATTACGATGAATATTTCCATGAGCGCGCTCCCCGGAACAACGTTCCTATACGACAACCCGACCCGGAGGCTCCAAATTAGGAAGGAAGTACCAAAATTAGCAACATCTGGACTTTCACACCCCATCCCGTTCATTCAGGAGGTTAATCATAGCCTAGAAGTGGCTTGGCGACAGTGAGTGCATGTCTAGAAAAGGTAGCTGTCCTTTGGAGGTCCCCCGTCGGAGCTGAAATGCTGAAATTTTCTAAGTGCTGGAATCCTGAAAATCTGGCTAAGTAGTGAAAAAGCACCGGCAAAGGACATGCGCCTGGCCTCTAACCACATGCGCTTGCACCCTAGTAGTGAAAGGAAGTGATCCGAACACTTTTTCGAAAAGCGCCGGGAAATGCGCCGGTAAAGCACATGCGCCCGGATCCACCACATGCGCCCGGTGCATTTTTCTCACATGCGCTTGACATTGTTTCTGGCACATGCGCCAGAAAATACCCGTCGGGTAGACCCGAACCCAATTTCCCTCCTATAAATAGTGAAGTCACCTCATTACATCAGCACGAGATCATCCCCTGCCGACCTCAGAGTGATGTAAGCACCACATGCGCTTGCTCTCTCTCCTCTCGCCGGATGCCTTGGCCGGAGTGGATTTCCTAGCCAGAAACCCTCGCCGAAATCCCAAGTTCAGGAAGAAAATCCTGAAATTTTCTAAGTGCTGGGCACATGCGCCGGCATATCCCCCACATGCGCTGGCTTATTCCACCCATGCGCCGGCTTTTCCCACCGAAAAATCCTGAAAATCTGCTAAGTCTAGGAGGGACATGCGCCCACTCTTTGAGTCCAGGCGCATGTGTATTGCCACATGCGCCCGGAACACCTCTTCTCCATCTGTTTTTTCATAAAAAACACTTCATAGGCGCCCGGAAGATGGGACATGCGCCCACCTCCCAACCACATGCGCTTGGCAGCTATGTCATCCTGACATGCGCCTGCATATCCACCCCTCCATGCGCCTGGACGCTGATGGGAGGGGTGGACCTTCGATCGCGTGCCCCGCCTTCGTTCGGAATCCGATTTTGATGAAATCACTTCCGTCGGATGCGTCTCGATGAGATCTATCCATCTGCCGGATCAGATTATCCAACGGTCAATGACAAGTGGCCCAAATCAGTGTTTGGGTCCAAAATGACCAACACTTAGCCAATTTGGCAGCTCCGGAAATCCCTCCGAAAGAGCCAAAAACGGCCGAAAACGAGAAGAATCAGGCGGAATTGGACCGAACCCGAGAGGGAAACTTTTCTTCTACATGACATGATACGCCATAATCATGTACCACGACGAGGTTATCCAATCTCAGGACCCCCGAATACTCTAATCAAGTGGTCGGCAGGTCCACTACTTAGTCATTTTAAGCCCTAGGAAGTGCTCTGTTGGCCCGAAAATTGACTTCTACTAAGCGAATCGAAACACGATCGCACCGCGATCTTCGTAGACATAATCCACCCCTGTTCCAAGTCGGTCATCGATAATATTCACCGAATACCCTGATTAGACCGCAGACAGGTCCACTATTTAATCATTTCCAGCCTTGGGAAGTGCCCTGTTGGCCCGAAAATCGACATCTGCTAAGAAAATCGAAACGCGATCGCACAGCGATCTTCGTGGACATAATCCACTCCTGTTCAAAGACTGGTTATCGATAATATTCACTGATCTCCCCAATCAGACCGCAAACAGGTCCACTGCTCAGTCATTTTCAGCCCTGGGAAGTGCCCCGTTGGCTTGAAAATTGACTAATGCCAAATGAAATCAACCGCGATCTCAAAGACGACGAGGCAAAGCTGAAGTACTCAGGCTATACAACAGCCAAGTTAAGCATTTATGGGGCACTGATCCCCATTATTCATAAGAAATTGGCATAAACAGGAGTCCATCGGACCCTATACTTAGCCATTTGCAGGCATCAGAAACAGCCGATCCAGCCCAATGAATTTGGATCCTCAAGAGATCTTGGCTCGACAAAGCCTATCTGATCCCATCAGATCATTGAAAAATACTCAGAAGAAAGAGTATTCTCGAAGACGAGTCGCCCAACTCCAGAAGAAATACATTTACTTTACTGTACAAAGCTCTATTCATCCCGGATAAAGGTCCGAGGCTAAACCTAAGGGGTTATGGTTACCACGAGAAACCACAAATAAAGAGTTCTAACTAAGCTTGAAACATCTTGCTATGGACTGCCACTATGAAAAAGACCGTCGATGCCCTACCCATCGACAACGGGTCCGTCGGTTGAGCTGATGAGGTAGTTGCGGATTGCTTTCCTAAGGTCACCCGTCATAAAAATACGGGCGCGGGCTTTAGGTTATGCCGACCAACATTTCGAGGTTCGTGTATTCCAGCGGTCACCTATTCACAGTAACAGGCGCGGGCCCCGAGTTGCACCACTCGATTAAAACCCTCGTTCGGGAACGTTGTGGAGTGCTTTCCTAAGGTCACCCGTCATAAAAGTACGGGCGCGGGCCTTGGGTCATGCCGACCAACATTCGAGGTTCGTGTATTCCAGCTGTCACCTGTTCACAGTAACAGGCGCGGGCCCCAAGTTACACCACTCGAATCCTGACAGTCTCTCAACCCGGACATACCGAAAGAAAATGGGACATAGACATCCGGCGTGTCTAATAAATGTGGCTCAGTCCATAACAAGAAAACAAAGGTCTCTACGACCATGAACTCAAGACCATAATCCCCGGCGGATTAGTCTTTTGCCTTCCAATCAAGGGTGATCAACCGTTGATGTAATTAAAGGCTCGTGACCAGTATTACAGCCTGGAATGTAAAAGATCTCAGAATCTCTGGAATAAAATCTGCCTTGCGATATCTCTCTCTTGTGTATACTTTGTGATTGCTTATGATTGTCTTTGAATGTCTCTATACTCAGAATTCCCCTAGAATAAAAGAAACATGAAAAAAAAAAGAAAGAGGGACTGCTGACGAGTAGTTCTGATCTTTCTTCCTACTCTTTTTTCTAAAAGTGTATCTAACAAACACTTTTACACCTAGTTCACATTACATGATTCTCATGGTTTGAAAGGATTATGTGATTTGTGGATTAGCTAGACTTAAATTTGAGGTGTTGAGGAACCAAGCCGGGGTACTTTGTCCATCCTTGTCCATGGGAAAATAACAAAAGATAAGAATTTCTAAAAATCCTGTCTAATATATAAAAAGAAAGGGAAAGGAAGGATGAAAACATGGTAATGATAGAGAATATGGTGGAAAATTCTAAAAAGGGCTACCTATTACCAACCGGGGGATGGTCTACCTGTAACCAAAGCCGGAAATGAGACGTAGTGTGAAAGCTGTAGGAAGGACGGTAAAGAAAATTCCTGTCATAGGCTTGTTGTTGATCTGTACACCTTGAGATCCATAGTTTGGTTGATCTATGAAGAAGATGATCCTGAAAACTCATGAGATGAGCCATCAATATGCACATTAGGTTAAATTTGTTCAAGTTCTTCTATTTATCAATCAATTAGCGGAGATTCTATATGAACACCTATTATGTTTGAGAGTGTAAGGTTTCAGCTTCTATCACCCAGTTTCTCTGATTTTTGTACTTGTATGTCTTGGAATGTATAAAAGCATAGTTTCTTAAGGAGAGTTGAATTTTGGAGAATTGAACTTGCTTCACGCATGTTTTGCTCGGGACTAGCAAAATGCTGATTGGGGGTTGTGTTGAGCCTCTAATTTATACATATTCTAACCCTTATCATCACACATTATGTGTGGTTTACGTGTTTAAAGTCTAAACTAATACATGTTTTTTGTGTTTACAGGAATGAGAGAAGGATTTCACCAAGATGATGATGAATAATGATACTTTACATACCTTGAAGACCAAGGAATCAAGTGTCAAAGGATGGAAGAAAGAAGCAAGGAAGAAGAGGAAAAGAAAAGAGAAGAAACCACCCTGGCTGATTGATCGGTTAACCTGACCGATTGATCGCAAGGGTGGTCGATTCATCCCTTGGCCCAACCAATTAATCGGCCACTCTGTTTATGCCGCTGGACTAAAAGATGCACCAGCGATTAATGTTCGCTTCCCCAAGTGTAGGGTTGCGATGTAGTAATAAACTCGGTAATACCGAGGTCGATCCACAGGGACTTATGTAGGATGTCACAAACTCATCCACAAGTTTCTATTGAAGCTAACAATCAAAGTTTGAATAGAATGTGTGTGACTAACAGTTTAATCTAAATTGAATGTAAACAATTATAAGAAGGCACTAGGGGTTCGAGGATCCACTTGTAGCAATCCTCGATGTTCAATCCGCTGTGGTTTCCCATTCTCTCAACTAGAATCACCAGCCAGGTCTATCTAGTCGGATAATAGAACTATTAAACCAGAAGTCTGTAACATGTAAGTTCTGTACATAATGTTCACTCAACTCTAGGCTGATCTGAGCATGCTCATTGCATAGGTCATTCACCTTTTCTATAGGTCCAATTCCCAATCATAACCATCCTCAAGTCTTCTCACAAGACAAGGCTAGATCATGATTTGAACTGGATTCAAATTATATGCACAGTCCATACATATTCCAGATAATCAACCAAAACTAGAACTTTGGCATGAAGTCCCTTCATGAAGAGCTTAGTGCTAGAGCGCACTCTGATTCCTCAGATCATACAGGTCTAGACCGTTGCAAACCAAATAAGAAGATAAGTAATTCATCCAAACATCCATGAGTCATCACAAGACTAAGAGAAATTACTTAAAAACTTGCATAAACTTCAAACCTTAGTTCATAATCATGAATTCCAAAACTGAAAACCACTTAACTACGAATTAAAACATCTTGGATACACTACAAGCTTCACCTCTTAGCCCTAGCTAAGAGGATTAGCTGCTCATGATCCAAGGAAACATGAAACAACTACAAAAAGCATGAAAACAGCAAAGCAAACCAAAAGGAGTTGTGAAACTCCAATCTTCACTTCCACAGCCTCCAACCTCACTTGAGCCCTTCTAGGATGCCCTAGGAACGATCCCTAGGTGTCCTTTTATAGTCTGGAAGGTCCACAACTTCGGAAGAATCGAGAACTTGCGTAACACTTACGCAGCGCAGAGAAAATCGGGATGAAAATAGAAATTTCTAACTCAGTACGCATGGCCGACCGGTCATGATCGGTCGGGCCATATAGAACATCAGTCCAGCAAGCAATTCCGACCGGTCATGACCGGTCGGATGTATTTTTTTCTCCTCATCCAGCAGCAATGACCGACCGGTCATGACCGGTCGGTCCTAGTGAAGTCCCAGAAGCCTTGTCCATTGATGTTCCAGCAATCCTATTCGACCGGTCATGACCGGTCGGACGTCCTCAATATCTCCAAACATGCATGGCTGACCGGTCACTGACCGGTCTGGCTTCCTTGGCCGACCGGTCACGACCGGTCAGCCCTCTTTTCTTTTTGTATTTTTCTTTTCTTTCTTCTGCTTTCTTTTCTTCTTTAGTTCTTTCTTTCTTTTCTTCTTTGATCCTCAAACTTTATTCACCCGAATGATCCCAAGTGAGCTCTTTATGTCTTCAATTGAGTAGAGTCCACCCTCAATCCTGTAGTCACAAAACATGCATTGAATTAGCTTACAAACCATACAAACCTTGCACAATGAGTGATGAATTGGGGTTAGAATATGCACAATTAAGAGCTCAACAATTAATCGGTTTCACAAACCGATTGATCACTCAAGAGGAGGAATTTCCAGACAGGTTGCTGGACAAAAAAAGGTCCCACCAATTGATCGCTCAGCCCGGGCAATCAATCGCCCAAACTCAGAATTTTATGCTGAAGTCTTTGGACACTTTTTGTCCCCACCAATCCATTGCCCAGCACCGCCGATTGATGGCCCACCGCAAGTGATCAATCACTCAGCACCAGAGATCAATTGCCCGAGCCATCAAGATTTTGGTTTTTCTATTAAAGTCTCTAGACACTTTTTGTCCTGTGCGATCCATCGCTCACCACCTGCGATCCATCGCCCATCACAAGTGATTAATCGACCACCCTGGCCGATCAATTGCCCGTGCGGCCAAGTCCAGAAACTTCTATTTCTGGTCCGATTTTCTCTGCGCAAGTGTGTAACTTTACGCAATTTCTCGAAGGTTCTGTGCAATTGGGGGTTGAAGGCTATAAAAGGACTCCTCTAATTCGATCTAAAGGCATCCTAGAAGAAATTGAAAGTTATGGAAGAGGAGGAAGCTCTGTGGAGTGCTGCAACTTCGGTTTCTCTAGTTTTTCTAGTTTTTCTTTATGTTTTTCCTTAATTATAGTTATAGTATGACAATGCTCGGCTAGAACCTCTCAGCTCGGGCTGAGAGATGAAGCTTGTAGCTAATCTCATGTTTAATTTAGTTTGATTCAAGTACCTTTACTTCAAGTTCGGATTTTTATTATTCTAGTTTGAATGAAAGTTGATATTTTTAGAAGTTTTATGAGAGTTCATGTACTATGGACATAGATTCCTTGCAAATCTCTGAGATTGTTATGTTTGTTTAATTAGATTCAAATTGTAGTAACCCTTGAGCAAGTTGTTCGCTCTCCTCAAGTGCAAGGCTGCGATGTAGTAACAATTCTCGGTAAGACCGAGGTCGATCCACAGGGAAAGAGGTAAACAATTCCAACTACTCTAATAAGTACAATCTAAGAAGTTTAGGAAAATAGTTTTTCACATTAAATAGAAAAATCTGAAAATAAGAAGAACCAGAGCATCAAGGATCCACTTGTCGTAGTTCAATACCAATCCATTCATCCAAGCACAACACAATTAAAATCAAAGTCCTATCTCTCATCTAATTGGAGAATATAACATTCAAGCACAAACAGTCCCACTTAATCTAGAAATCAGATTTCTAGTTCTAATGAAGCACATAAAACTTGAACTTATAGCCTTCAGAGTAACAGCCATGCCAAGAGACTATGGCATGCTCAAGGGTTGCTACAATTCGAATTCAAACAACCCAATCATGGTAATCTCAGAGAATTGCAAGGAACTCATGTCCGAAGTACACAAACTCTCACAAAACTTCTAAAAATCCAAACTTTATTCAAACTAGAACTTGAAAATCCAAAAATAAGTAAAGGGTACTTGAAGAAATGAATTAAAGCATTAAAATAAACTACAAACTTCACCTCTTAGCTCTAGCTAAGAGGTTAGCTAAAAGAAAACATTAAAAACGAGAAACTAGAACTAGAAGAAGAAGAAAACTAGTTGTAGGAGGCTAGGAAGCCTCCCAGGTCTCGATATCTTTGCTCCCCACATTGCTAGATGCCTTAGGAAGAGGCTATAGGTGTCCTTTTTAGTTTAGAGGCGTCACCGACTTGGAAGAATCGCAGAACTATGGAGTCCTCCCGCACTTAGGAAACCCAAAATTTGAAATTAGAAAGTTGCAACTCGCTGTCTACATGTGGCCGACTGGTCTTGACCGGTCGGACCTATCCTTTGATAGTCCAGAAAATGCAAGAGGGGGGGGGGGGGCGACATGTTGGCCGACCGGTCTTAATCGGTCGGACCAAGCTGGTGGCTGGTCCAGTAACCTCTATAGTGGGCTCAATTGTTGGTCGTGCGGTCTTGACCGGTCTGGCCTTCTTGGCCGACTGGTCTTGACCGATCTGGCTCATATTTTTCTTCATTTTCCTTCTTTCTTTCTTCCTCTTCCTCCTCTCTTTCTTCACCATTCTTTGGCCCACCTTTGATCCTCATCAAAGGCTCCTAAATGTGCTCCTTTTGGTCTCCAATTGAGCGAAGTCGCTCTCATTCTTGCAATCACAAAACAAGCATTAGATGAGCTTTTTAAACATGCAAACCATGCATATAATGTGATGTAATGGGCTAGATCATGTATAAATTGGAGGTTCAACACACCCCCAACCAGCTTTTTGCAAGTCTCGAGCAAAACATGCATGAAACAAGTTCAAACCTCCAAAAACCAACTCTCCTTCAGAAACTATGTTTCTATCCATTCCAAGAAATACAAGTGTAAAAATTCAGAAAAATTAGGTGATAGAAATTGAAACTTTAAACTCTCAAAACATAATAAGTGTTCATATGAAATTTCCACTGATTGATTGATAAATAGAAGAACTCAAACAAATTCAACCTAGTGTGCATAGTGAAAGTTCATCTCATGAGTTTCTGGGATTATCTTCTTCATAGATCAACTAAACTATGGATCTTAAGGTGTACAGAGCAACAACAAGCCTATGACAGGAATTTGCCTTACCATCCTTCCAACGGCTTTCACACTACGTCCCATTTCAAGCTTTGGTTACGGGTAGGCCATCCCCCGGTTGGTAATAGGTAGCCCTTTTCGGAATTTTCCACCATTTTTTCCATCATTCCTAATTTTCATCCTTCCTTTTCCTTTTTCTTTTACATTAGATAGGATTTTTAGAAATCCATATCTTTCGTTATTTTCCCATGGACAAGGATGGACAAAGTACCCCGGCTTAGTTTCTCAACACCTTAAATCAAAGTCTAGCTAATCCACAAGTCACATAATCCTTTCAAACCATGAAAATCGTGTAATGTGAACTAGGTGTAAAAATGTTCAAATTTTCTATCAATTAAATAAATAAGGAAATTCACATATAAAACCATTATATTAAAAGTAGTTTGAGACTTGCAACATCACTCACTTCGTATCTCCTTTTCTTATACTCGTATTATCTCGAATGTATAGAAACAAAGTTCTCCAAAAGAGTTTTGAATTTTAGAAAAATCTAAAATTTTCTACATAATTGCTCGAAATGTCACAAAAGCTAGTAGATTCATCTAAGGAATCTCACCCCCCAACCAAAATCTTACATTGTCCTTAATGTAAAAAGATATGTAGTATGCAAGATATGAGAGCAATGAAATAAAACAAAGGAGAGTGAGAACGAGAGTACCTGAGGTAGCAAGTTGATCAATTCTAGCATCTTCCATTGTCCCGATGAGACTTATTCAATCCTAATTACAGAAAAATAAATCCTAACCTACCTAATTACCTTTTATTAGTCCGATAAACTACATGATCAAATTTGAGCAGGATCTCCATGGATTTCAATAAATTTCTCATGAGGACCATCCAAAGTCCTGCTCGACAGTAGACATGGATGATTTTCTTCATTGAAGTCCAATATTTATGTGCACCACATGCATGATAGAAGGAGATAAGAGCAGCAAAATGTTAGTGCACTTTTCTGTGGCATACTAGTGCACCATGTTTGTCAATCACTTACGTCAGTGAGTCTAGTGTCGGTTGAGCCTAATGAAGACGAAGACCGAAGACTCAAGTGGCCCTGCTGCATCAAGGAAGAAGATACAGGTAAAAGTGATGCCTTGATGTGCCTTAACCTGGACCAAAACCCAACCCCTTAACCTCTTTGATGACCTTGACCATATTAGGGAACTTTTAGTCATCATAGATTGGCCCTAGGTGTCCCAAAAGATCACCCAAACCTTGGCCAAAGTGAGAGGGTTGAAGAATGGATGGGTCAGCAAAACAGTGGGCTGAACCCAGGCCTGTCCGACCGGTCACGACCGGTCGTGGACCCCTGGCCGACCGGTCAAGACCGGTCGGACAGTCAGTCCAGTTGAAACAGCAAACCTGCTGTTGTGCAGGCCAAAAGGGACGACCGGTCGTGACCGGTTGGCTGGGCTGGTTCGACCGGTCGTGACCGGTAGGGCAGACCCCCTCCAGCAAGACAGCAAGCAATTGGCCTATGGCTTACCGGTCATGGACCCTAGACCACCGGTCGTGGACCATGGCCGACCGGTTGTGCGACTGGTCTGCACTAGCCGTTATTTGCCTGTTTTTAATCCGTTGTGCATTGTTTTATATAAGGGATTAGCTTGTTTTAAGGAGCAAGAAGAGGGATTTCGAGAGGAGTGAAGCCACCATTGTTGGAGACCATTTGAGGCTCATTCCCAACCTATGCAAGGCATCTTCCTTGTGCTTTAACACAAGATTAGAGCATTCCAAGCTCATGAAGAAGATGACCTTCATCCCCTCTTGATCTCTAGAGTTTGGAACCTTCTTGATTGAAAAATCCTTGTCCAAAACTCTAAGATGAGATCGTTATAGGAGAGAACCTCTAGGCAACCCATTCCCATTAGTTGTAGAGTTCTCAAACCTACCCTCCTAGCACCTTGGGCATCTCAAAGGCATCACATGCAAGGTGTTTGATCAAGTGTGGCTGAGGCATTGGCGACGCAACGGCAACACGATCATGGGAGCAAGGGAAGCTGATTGAAGCACGGGAGAGCGGAGATCAAGCAACCCAAACTGGCGCTAAACAAGGGGCTCATCCGACAAGTAAGGTTATCCTTTTTTAGAGTCCATTTAGAGTTTGTTTGTCAAACTCGATCTAGGGACGTTAGCCGTTCCTTGGCCAGTTTGTCGGGCCTAAACTAAGTCTCCAAGGGGGAGCCTCCGTCACGGGAGTGAACGTGAGTCGGATTGAGAGTTAGCCTATGTCCAAAACTTCATTTGGGTTGAGAGTTAGCCCTTTGTCCAAAACTCCGGTTATGGTTGAGAGGTGAACCGGTAAAACCTCTGTGTAAAGGTTGAGAGGTGAACCTCATTTAAAACCTCCAATAGTGAATGCCGATGTGCTCAAAGGAGTTGAGTACTTGAACCGGGAGTGGAGTAGACCCAAAGTCGAACCACTATACATGCTTGTGTTTGTGATTGAATTGAGCACATTAATATCTTAGCATTGTTAGTTTAATTGTCTAATTATGAATGCTTGATAGGAATGTATGCTAGGCACTAATTAGGCACATCCACACATAAGATGTACTTTCACTAGTTGTGTAGACTTGAGCTCATTGATTCATTCTCATAAGTCTACATAGGTTGCATAGGTTAGGAGCTTGATTATTTAAATCTTTTGATTACCTATGCATGCTTTAGACTAGGTTGTTTATTGCTTAATCATATGCTAGTCTATTGATTGGACCCACTTAGGCTTGGAAGCCGAAGTGTTCTTGCTTACTTACTTTGATTTGTTGAATTATATAAGTAGGCGAAAAGAATTTCAAAAAGGTCCTAATCACCCCCTCCTATAGGTTTAGCCATAATTCTAGTTGCTCTTTAAGCTTCTGCACATAAGTGGGTGTCGTGTTAGACTACCGACGTACTTTCACAAAGAGATATCTTCTCAAATTCTAAAATGGGTTATGATTGATTAAAAACGAGTCCTCCCAATCAGAATTTTCAATGGGCTGAAGGACCCATAATGGTGGAGAGACATTCATCAAGTTTTCATTGGTCAAAGTTGTCTCCTCCATTTCAGAATTGTACGGTGCTTCCACAAACAATGGCAAAGAGTGTAAATTAGTGGAATGGTGTTCTTCAGGCACCAACACCGTGTCTAACAAAATATCCAACTCCTTAATCATCTCATCATCCAGATCATAAGAGTGGGCCAACCATTCCTCTAGGAAATCGAGATAGTCGGACGAAGGATCATGATCTTGCTTGAGTGAGTGCAAAAATTCAGTTTCGATGATGAGGGACTCGCCCTTCATGGAGTGTAATTCTTCCAAACTAGGTTCTCTATAACTAGTATGAGGCACCAAATTGGAAGTATGCAAGGCTTTAACAATCTCTTGAATAATGAGGTCGTTTAAATTTTCAAAGTGAGCCAAGCATTCATCCAAAGAATCTGAATTTTCACTCATGGGAGTCTCATTCTCCACATTAAAATTAAGCATGCCAAGTTGGTGGAGTGACTCAAAAATATCAACCTCGGCCATCTCTCTAGCATGGATATCATTTAGAGACTCATAATCATTATGCCCTTGGGAAAAATAAGCCATAGGTTCATAAGCATCCATTGAACCCTCATTGTAAGTAACTCCACTATCGCTTTCAGATTTAATGGATTCCTCGGGTTCATCAACCGTCATTGAAATCTCTTCATTATTAAGTTCAAAGCATCCAAAAGAGATTGTGGACTCACCATAATTGATGATGACATTGGGATCATCGACATCAATCTCTTCTAAAATTCTATTCATTAAATCCAAAGAAGGTGGGACTTGGGTAGCCCCATCCTTCTCATTAAAGGGGATTGATTCGATGCTCCAATTTCAGGCTCAACGTCTTCATAAGATGGCGAATAAGCTTGATTTGATTGTTCATCTATATACTCGTTCCATATTTCCTAAAGTATATGTGTATACATGTCATCACAAGAGGAAGACGTTTTAGGGTGATTGTTAATAACCACGATTAGTTCTTCCCTTGAACAAGGAGAATGATGGTTTTCCCAAATAAGATTGTACGCATTATAGGATGGAGAGTTATATGATGGTTGATAGGCATATCCATACAAGTGATCACGCATTGTCTTAACCGGTTGGCCACTATTCACCCGTTCCTTTTGTTGTTGCACACCTCCTATCATAACCGGTGGAGCATTCATGTTATTTTCAATCCAGTAATCACGTAATATTTTCCCTAGATGATCATTATTCAATTTTGCTTCATTCTGGTATTTCCTCATCGTCTTACGTCGTGTTTCAACATGTGTATTGCTTTCATTAATGTAATCACTCATCGTCTTATGTGGTAGGGTAGTGGAGGTTCTTTGAATCTCAGAAAAATACTCATGCTTGGAGGGATCTCGATCACAATGAGTTTGGGTCCTCGAATCCGACGTCTCATCCTCCAAAAGGTACTTGTATGCACCATTCGTCCAATCATATATGATGAAATTGTAAGAAATTGGAAACCACCCTAATCTAGAAAAAAGAACAAAAAGAAGGGAGATGGGGAGATATTACCCAATAGAGTGAGATCTATGTCAGCAACAATGTCCTAAAAAATCAAACAAAAAATTGTTAGTAATTTAAAAAAAAAATCCAAAAATCTACTTCTATAAAAACTGAAAATCCTACATAACTAAAACTACTCTATAGCTACTACTAGATCAATTAGAACCGTTTAACCTTTTCCCCGGCAACGGCGCCAAAAACTTGTTCGCTCGCCTCAAGTGCAAGGCTGCGATGTAGTAATAATTCTCGGTAAGACCGAGGTCGATCCACAGGGAAAGAGGTAAACAATTCCAACTACTCTAATAACTAGAATCTAAGAAGTTTAGGAAAATAGTTTTTCACATTAAATAGAAAAATCTGAAAATAAGAAGAACTAGAGCATCAAGGATCCACTTGTAGTAGTTCAATACCAATCCATTCATCCAAGCACAATACAATTAGAATCAAAGTCCTATATCTCATCTAATTGGAGAATATAACATTCAAGCACAAACAGTCCCACTTAATCTGGAAATCAGATTTCTAGTTCTAACGAAGCACATAGAACTTGAACTTGTAGCCTTCGGAGTAACAACCATGCCAAGAGACTATGCCATGCTCAAGGGTTACTACAATTCGAATTCAAACAACCTAATTATGGGAATCTCAGAGAATTGCAAGGAACTAATGTCCGGAGTACACAAACTCTCACAAAACTTCTAAAAATCCAAACTTTATTCAAATTAGAACTTGAAAATCCAAAAATAAGTAAATGGTACTTGAAGAAACGAATTAAAGCATTAAAACAAACTACAAACTTCACCTCTTAGCTCTACCTAAGAGGTTAGCTAAAAGAAAATATTAAAAACTAGAATTAGAAGAAGAAGAAAACTAGTTGTAGGAGGCTAGAAAGCCTCCTAGGTCTTGATCTCTTTGCTCCCCACGTTGCTAGATGCCTTAGGAAGAGGCTGTAGGTGTCCTTTTATAGCTTAGAGGGGTCACCGACTTGAAAGAATTGTGGAACTACGAAGTCCTCCCGCACTTAGGAAACCCAAAATTTGAAATTAGAAAGTTGCAACTCGCTGTCTACATGTGGCCGACCGGTTAGACTGAGCTGGCCGACCGGTCTTAACCAGTTGGACCTATCCTTTGATAGTCCAGAAAATGCAAGAGGGGGGGCGACCTGTTGGCCGACCAGTCTTGACCGATCGGACCAAGCTGGTGGCTGGTCCAGCGACCTCTATAGTGGGCTCCATTGTTGGCCAACCGGTCTGGCTCATATTTTTCTTCATTTTCCTTCTTTCTTTCTTCCTCTTCCTCCTCTCTTTCTTCACCATTCTTTAGCCCACCTTTGATCCTCATCAAAGGCTCCTAAATGTGCTCCTTTTGGTCTCCAATTGGGCGAAGTCGCTCTCATTCCTACAATCACAAAACAAGCATTGGATGGAATTTTTAAACATGAAAACCATGCATATAATGTGATGTAATGGGCTAGATCATGTATAAATTGGAGGTTCAACACAAGCCATAGTCCATTAGCATGGTTGTTACTCCGAAGGCTACATGTTTGAATGATATGTGCTTGATTAAAACCAGAACTTGAATTTCTGACTTGAATGGGATTATTGTGCTTCAATGGTTTATCTTCCGTCTAGATGATAGATAAGACTTAAATTCTAGTCGTGTTTCATGCTTGAGTGAATGAATTAACATGGATTGCTACAAGTGGATCCTCAATGCCTTAGTT
The DNA here is from genome assembly GCA_003013855.2 of Liriodendron chinense. Taxonomy (NCBI): domain Eukaryota; kingdom Viridiplantae; phylum Streptophyta; class Magnoliopsida; order Magnoliales; family Magnoliaceae; genus Liriodendron; species Liriodendron chinense. Next base: position 24,577 of record PVNU02002442.1, read on the forward strand.
CTCTCTTTATTTTTAGATTTTCTTAAATTACTGTTTTAGTTTAGTTTACTTAATTGAATCTCCAAATCACTTAAATCTTAGTTGCTGGAATAGGTTAGAACTATTTACTTCTTTCCCTGTGGATCGACCTCAGTCTTACCGAGAATTATTATTACATCGCAGCCTTGCACTTTAGGCGAGACAACATTTCGGCGTCAGGTTGGCATTGCCAAGAGGCACTGGAGCGGATAGATTACGGCCATTGGATCGAAATTTGATTGCCGCGGGAGACGGTTTGGAGGGGGATTTTGCTCGGCTTGAGGTTCGCCTGGGGAGTGTCTGGAAGTCGCAGGTGTAGGTTGTAACGGTGGTCCTTTCGGAGCTTATCGTAGTTGAGGAAAATGCTGATCAAACTGATTAGGAAGGGTTTGAAATCTTGCTTGGAGAGTAAGGAGCGTATCTCCTACAAAGTGCATAATACCGTCAAAGCCACTAGATATATCTTGGAATGAATTTTGTGGTATAGAATCAAGTGGGTTGAGCTGCCCCGGGGGAATTCCTGGCGCAGTTTGAGGGAGATTCGGATTTGGTTCAGGAATTTCTGCTGGAGGCAGTATCTGTCTTGAGGCGGAAGGATGAGTCGTCTTCTTAGGAGGCATAATGGGAAGTCAAAATTAGTGGTCACTCGTTTCCCATAGACGGCGCCAATCTGTTAACATTAAATTTTGGTCACAAGCTCCCTCCTCCCAAATACACGATCTTTCCGAAGATGAATCCCTTCTCCTTCACCTGAAAATCAAAGAAAGAAACTAAGGATGGCTGGCCCTCGGCCGTTAGCCCTCCGATGCCTAATTAGAGATATGCTTGAAAGTAAGATGAAGTGTGAAACGTGGATTTAGATGTTGTGTACCTTTATCACTTGTGGGACCATCTATTTATACAGATACGAATGATCCAATTTATTACGTAAGTTGTTAAGATCTTCCTGATTTCAAGGGATAAGATGCTTATCTTATCATATTAGACACATGGCTGATTATGTTCCTTGATGGAGGTCCCCTTTAATCCGGGGCTATGAGTAGAAACAAATCCAAACAGACCTGTAATCTGGTCCAACTCACGAGCTATATGGGCTGCTGAGACTATGACCTAGGAGGTGTCCCCGCCAGATGACTAGCGACCAAGGCTGCTCAGATACGAACGGCGACTGGCTGATGAGCAAGCTTCCTTAAATTATGAGATACGACCACCCCGACTCGCTAGACGATGTTTTATGTTTATTTGCTTGCAACTTATGATACTCGGAGGCATTCGCAGGTCGTATATAAACGAATGCAAAGATATTCGAGAGCTACTAGTTTACGGATTCCTTCGACCAACTTTATTCTACAACAAGTAGCTCTTGAGCTAACCCCGCTAGGAATGTTTTTACATCTTTCAGCTGCTAGGTCACCCCTCCGATTTGCTCCTCGAGGGCGGAGATCATGGCCTTGCGGTTACGGGACCTCGGTGTCCACTCCCTTGGGCAAAATGATGGGGTAATCTGAGTTAATGGAGGGGTGTCTCGAGCACACCTTCTTCCTTGCACTAGTTAGGCTGGGAAGGCCCAGCCCCCATGGGCGCCTTCCCCTTATTCTTCCTTCCTCGGGCCATTGAAGCTTAGGCGAAGAGGGCTTAGGAATTTAATCGAGAAGGCGATAGAAAGCATGAGGTGGTGATAACACAACTTCTCCATCGATTCCCACAGATAGTGCAATTTGTTGTCACTGGAAACTGGACAACTTATGAGACGACTTAATCCCCACCATTGGATGTGATGATACCTCCGATATCTTCTGGACGAACGGACTGGATAAAGACTTGGAGTCTTCTGGATCCTGTAGAACACAGAACAAGCTAAGGGGGGTGGCCGGAGTCTGGCTGTTAGCCCTCTGATGCTTAAGTCAGATGGGTTGAAGGAGAGTATAGAGGTATCTCTGGGTGGATTTGTGCGTACCTTAGGTTATGAGAGAGTGCCTCTATATATAGGCCATCAAAGAGAAGTTACAGGCCATGTCGTGGATTCGATCATTGGCATCACGCTCACTAGGGCGGTGTGATTCCCAAAGGCGCGCGTGGATTGTGCCTGTATGGTTACGAGACGTATTCCGTCTCCATTGGACCTGTCCTTGGACTCCCTCGCGCCTCTAGGGCGGTCATTGCCCAGGTCAGCCTGGAAATAACATAGGTCAAGGTCGAGGTCTCTACTCGTCAGCCATGCTAGTAGACAACCTAGTTTAGGTTTGATATATCCAAAATGACCTTTGTAAATTAGGCCGATCTGGCGTCTATTGGTTATGATACTCGACTTTCTTCCAATCATGGTTGACCGTCATGTGGTTGACATGTCAACATGTGAGCCTGAGGACTTGTACCTAAGCCCATGTGCCTGTAGGCTTTCCTCATGACCTGAGGTCAGCTTGGATTTACCCATAACAAATTCGTTAGTTGATTTGTAGCCCTCCATTTTCTGAGGCATGGATGAGATGTTTTGTATTGCATAACAAAAATCATAAGTAATCTATGATGGGGCCAGTAAATAGACTGGTCAAATTCTTAATTGGGCCTATTGTTGTGTAGAAGATCTGGACCATACATATCAAAAGCTAGTGATCAGATGATTACCATTGTTAGATTGGTGTGATATTTGCATGGTAGCCCATAAAATCTATGTCAGACCTACCAGATAGTCTTCCGTTGAATTGTCCAAGTGTCCCAATGCAACCGGGAGCACTACAAGTACTCTGAGAACACTGGAGCATATCTCGTATTTCTTGGTGTATTCAATTACTTATACAGTGTACGTATTAAATATACAGATGACGATCGGGACAGTTGATTCGGTGGACCATCCATGAACTGTAGGGAATAAGAGCACGCAATTAGGGTTATTTTATGCCGTGGCCCATCCAGGGCCTACGCTCACATGGTCCAGGACTCTTCCCATGTTAAGGAGAGAGAGAAGTCAACGACTCCCTTTTCTTAATGAAAAAAAAAAAAAAACGTTGATTGTCCGTAAGAGCATTATAGTCCATAGACATGGGCGCGACTTGAGTGAGACCCCGGAACCAGCGATCTGGGTGGCACCCTGAACCTAGGGCCCACCTAGATGTACTCTTTGTAGATCCATGCCGTCCATCTGTTTCTTCATATTATTTTAGGATGCAGTCCCAAAAATGAAACAGATGAAAATTTTAGGTGGACCACACCCCAAGAAACAGTTATCATTCAATCTTGACTATTAAAAACTTCCTGTAGTCCACGGTGTTATAGTAAAAAATAGCGAGGATCATCTGCTAGAGATAGACCCCGCGAGCACATGTATCCGACTATCGAGAATGTATGTTCGCGACTCGCATATTCTGAAGATACTCCGATCTCGCGAGCACCTCTATCCGACTATCGAGAACGTATGTTCGCGACTCGCATATCTGAAGATACTCCGATCTCGCGAGCACCTTTATCCGATTATCGAGAACGTCTGTTCGAGACTCGTATATTAGGAAAACGATGTTCAATTACCAAAGCTTCGAGAATTTGTGTTTTTCCTGTGAGCAGACCTTCTCACAAGTCGTTGAAAGGTGTCACATCTGAATGAACGAGCATTTAGACTCGCGACCATCTTCCAAACATGCGAACAGCTTTTTCTATGATGACTTCCCTTAGCCCTCAGTACCAGCAGCCCGTATAGGCCGATTTTGGGTTATCTTCTTCAGTGGTTCCGAGTCTCAAGGGATCGCCATCAAGGAACGAAACTATCGGACGAGTCATTGGATTAGATTTTCCTTCTATATGGGGATAAGATTCTTATCCCACGAAATCAGGGATCTCGATATTTTACGTAACAGATTGGATCATCTCTGATCTATATAAGGAGAAGACTCCATTAAGATACAGGTACACAATATTCAAGCTCTAGCCTCGTTTTGCCTGGTTATTCTTCTTCTTGCTTTGCCTGACTTAAGCATCGGAGGGCTAACGGCTGGACACCAACCACCCTTAGTTGCTTTCTGTCTTCTTACAAATCCAGCGGAGGAAATCTCTGTTGGAGAGAAGGTGAACGACCGGAGGATCCTGTTACAAAATCTGACGTTAACAGTTTGGCGCCGTCTGTGGGAACGACTTGATCGTCAAAATCAATCGTTCTAACCACCGATCAAAATCCTTCTGCGATGCCTCCTAAAAGGCTGTTCATCTTTCGACTTCAAAGCAGGCACCACCTCCGCCCGATGAGACGGAATCCATACCTGTTCTTCCACCCACATCGACGAATATCCCTCAAGGAGCCCCAAATATGCCATCAGCAAACCCATTATTGGAGGCATCTGGAAATCAAGACGATGTCCTGCGTTTCCTCAGAAATACTCTTCTAACTCTAAATGCCGGATTTCAGGCCCTGTCGAATCGGCTTGATCAGCATTTCCCCGAACCATAGAGATAACCCTCCGAAGGGTTACCACCGCAACCCATACCAATGGCTTCCAGACATTCTATGGACGAACCACAGGTCCCACCACACCATCCACCATCAAACCGGACACCAATTGACAACCATCTCCCTATGCCGTCTCCACATTCTATACATTCTAGTTCGTCTCGACAACCTCAACCTCAGGGCTCCACCGCCGAAACATCAGGCTATACTTTACCATGGGAAGGAGATCTCAAAAGAATCCATGATCGTTTTGACGTCATGGAATAGCGATATCAGGCGAATCGGCCATCTGCCATCATGGCGGTGATACATCAATCTGAGTCCCCCTTTACCAACGAGGTTATGGAGGCACCGTTACCTAGAAAGTATCGAACGCCTGTTATCACCCCGTATACAGGTATTGGTGATCCTCTTGAACACCTGGAAACATATAGGTCTCTTATGGAGTTGGAGGGACATGGCTCAGAAATCATGTGTAGGGCTTTTTCCCTAACATTGAAAGAAGCAACTCGTACGTGGTTTCGGGGGCTAAAACCTCGTTCCATCAGCTCCTTTTCACAGTTATCGGAGTTATTCCTTTCTCAATTTATGGGAAGCATTCGCATTAAGAAACCAGCCTCCCATCTAATGGATCTGAAATAGCAGCATGGGGAGACAATAAAGGAGTTCACAGTACGATTCACTGCCGAAGCCGTTCAAACTGAGGGTTATACTGAAGAAAAAGGTCTTACAGCCCTCATAGCCGGAATAACGAGCGAAAAATTCAGGTTTGCCTTAGATAAAAGCCCTCCGAAAACTATGGCAGAGTTCCAAGCCAAAGCTCAGAAGTATATCAATGCAGAAGAAGTCGCATTGACACGCCATGGAGCACAGGGTAAGAAACGCAAGCCAGAAGGAACTTCTTCTACAGATAAAAAATATCGTCGTGATCAGCGCGATCGTTCTCCCAAAAAGCCTTATTCTGGTAAATATCATAACTACACTCCTCTCAATCGATCTCATGAAAAGGTTCTAATGGAAATTAAACACAAGCCATATGTAAAATGGCCTGCAAAGATCAAATCCGATCCCGAGAAGAGAGACAAGAGCAAGTTCTGTTACTTCCACAAAGATCACGGGCATAGAACCCAAGCCTGCATCTTTCTACGAGATCATATTGAAGCCCTTATTCGAAAGGGCCATCTCTAGGATTATGTCGCTCGTAAAAATCGATCACCAGAAAGGGCAAAAGCCTCACCACGCCAAAAGGAACCATCTCATCATCAAACTGCCCAAGAGGACGCTGAGCCAACTGGAGAAATCCGCACCATCGTCGGAGGACCAGCTTGCGGGGGCGACTCCCAAACTTCAAGGAAAGCATACACTCGGAAGGCGTCTAAAGAACCCCCAGCATATTTATTGGCTGGAACAGGCATCCAGCACTTCAAAAGCCAGCCATCTTCCAATTTCCTTCTCCCTCGAAGATGCAGCAGGAATTCACTTCCCTCACGAAGACTCCATCGTAGTCGCATTAAAGGTATCGAATTATCTGACTCATCGAATTATGGTGGATACAGGTAGTTCAGCGGATATTCTGTATCTGGAGGCTTTCAACAAAATGGCACTCGCTAGAAGCCTACTCAAACCAGTTTCGACTCCTCTCGTCGGCTTCGGAGGTGAGGTGGTAACACCTGAAGGAAGCATTGATCTCCCAGTTACTTTTGGAGAAAGTTCAGCGTAGACTACCATCTTCGTAAACTTCCTCGTGGTGGATCGTAAATCAGCATATAATGCCATTTTGGGGCGGCCGTCCCTTAATAAGGTTGGGGTAGCCTTACACCCATCCTATTTATGCGTCAAGTTCCCTACCCCAAATGGTGTTGGGGTTGTGCGAGGAAATCAAAAGGAGGCTCGGTCTTGCTATGAGATAGCCCTACAAGATCGAAAGAAAGCTCAAGCGACACCCGTTATGGTGATAGCACAAGATTCACCCAACTCTTCAACACACGCCTCGTTAGATCCGAGAGAAAACGCCCTTCAATCAGGAACTCCTGGGGAAGAAACAGTGGCGATTCACTTAACCAAAGACGACCCATCTAGGGTTGTATACATTGGATCCTCTTTAACCAGTGTCCATCGTGAAGATTTGGTCCGTTTTCTCACCGAATACCAGGACGTGTTCGCTTGGTCTCATAAAGATATGCCAGGCATCGACCCCAATGTCATCGCACATCGTTTAAATATCGACCCGAAGCATAAACCTGTACACCAGCGTCGACGTGCCTTCACTGCAGAAAGGTAAATGGCGATCAAAGCTGAAGTCGAGAAGCTACTCACGATCAATTTCATAAAAGAAGTTGATTACCTAGAGTGGGTCGCGAACGTAGTTCTCGTCCGGAAAGCAAATGACAAATGGAGAATGTGCGTCGACTATTCAGATTTGAACAAAGCATGTCCCAAAGATAGCTTCCCGACACCGCGGATCGACCAGTTGGTCGATTCAACAGCTGGACACGCTCTGCTCAGTTTTATGGATGCTTATTCTGATTACAACCAGATCATGATGCATCCACCTGCTAGCCAGCATACCGCCTTCATCACAGATCGGGGATTATATTGCTACCAGGTAATGCCGTTCGGTCTTAAAAATGCAGGGGCCACTTATCAACGTCTCGTCAACAAAATATTCTCTGCTCAAATCGGTAGGAATATGGAAGTTTATGTTGATGACATGCTCGTGAAAAGCACCGTAGAAGATGATCATATTTCTGATCTTCGAGAAGCCTTTGACCTAATGAGGAGGTATCAAATGAAATTGAACCCAGAGAAATGTGCGTTCGGAGTATCTGCAGGAAAATTTCATGGGTTCATGGTCGGCCAGCGTGGAATTGAGGCAAATCCTGAAAAGATAAAAGCATTGGTAGAGATGAAATCCCCCACTACTCTGAAGGACGTCCAGCGTCTGGCTGGTCGCATCGCATCGTTGAATAGATTCATCTCGCAAGCATCTGAAAAGTGCTTACCATTCTTCAAACTTCTTCGTGTAACGGCCAAGTCTGATTGGAAATGGACACCACAGTGTGAGGAAGCCTTTCAACAATTGAAGCTATACATGAGCACACCCCCCATTTTATCTAAACCTGTAGCACATGAGCAACTCATTCTTTATCTCTCTGTGTCCACTACGGCCGTTAGCGCCGCTTTGATAAGAGAGGATTCCGGGGTGCAAAGGCCCGTTTATTATATCAGTCGAGCAATGGTTGATGCAGAAACTAGGTATTCTGATATGGAAAAGCTGGCCCTAGCCTTAGTCACGGCAGCTCGAAAACTGCGACCATACTTTCAAGCCCACGCTATTCTAGTACCAACAAATCATCCACTACGACAAGTCCTTCAAAAACCTGAGGCTTCCAGACGCTTAACTAAATGGGCGGTCGAGATCAGCGAGCACGATATCTCATTCTGTCCTAGGACCGCAGTCAAGGGCCAGGCCGTGGCTGACTTTATCGCCGAATTCACATACTCTTCCGATGATAATACCATGACCAGCGACCAGCCTCCTTGGTCACTCTTCGTGGACGGGTCGTCGCGGGCCACTGGCAGCGGAGCGGGCCTGATTTTAGTGGCTCCCGACAGGTCGCATTTCCAATATGCTCTGCGTTTCAATTCTCGCGTCTCAAATAATGAAGCAGAATATGAGGCCCTGATCGTTGGCCTCGAACTGGCCATTGTCCTTGCAATTCAGAATCTATTAATTCATAGCGACTCCCAGCTCATTGTCAACCAAGTTCTTGATGAATTCGAGGCCAAAGAAGAAAGGATGGCCTTATACAAGTCTCGTGTCCTCATCCTGCTCGCAAAACTGAAGACTTATGAAATAATTCATATTCCTCGCGAGAAGAACCAACTTGCCGATTCCCTGGCAAAGCTCGCCTCTGCACCAGAATCTGAGTCATCACATTCGATCCCCATCGAGCATCGTCAGAACCTGAGTATCGACCAAGCGACTCTTGAGCAAGTAATATCGGTACAATCATCTCCATGTGGATGGATCCCATCATCCTTTATCTCAGAGACAGATACCTACAAGAGGACAAGAAAGCTGTAAGACAAATTCGTCTTCGAGCTGCCAGGTATACCTTGCAAGACGGAATATTGTTACGCAAAAGCTTTTCCTTGTCTTATTTAAGGTGTCTTCATCCAGAAGAAGCACTTCGTGTTCTAGATGAAGTACACCAGGGGGCATGTGGTAACCACCCCAGGGGGAGATCCCTAGCATATAAGGCGATGAGGCAAGGATATTATTGGCCCACTATGAAAGCAGATGCAATTGCATTCTCTAGAAAATGTGACAAGTGCCAGCTATATTCTCCTATACCTCGTGTATCTTCCGAGCGAATGACTCCAGTAGATAGTCCTTGGCCTTTCGCGCAATGGGGGGTCGATATCATCGGGCCCCTACCTACTGGAAAAGGACAAAATAGATTCGCGATAGTGGGGGTTGATTACTTCACCAAATGGGCCAAGGCAGAACCATTAGCCAAGATTACTAAGAAACAAACTACTAAGTTCATATGGAGAAATATCATATGCCGTTTCGGACTCCCTCACACTATAATTACCGACAACGGAACGCAGTTTGACAACGCAGCCTTTGATGAATTTTGTGAAAAATGGAAGATACGTAATCTCCGCACTTCTCCATATCATCCTCAGGCGAATGGGCAGGTCGAGGCAGTGAATAAAATCATTAAGCACCATTTAAAGACCAAGCTTGGTGAATGCAAAGGTGAATGGCCAGAACTTCTACCCGAGGTATTATGGGCATATAGGACTACAACTCGTGCATCAACGGGTGAGACCCCTTTTTCCTTAGCATTTGGTGTTGACGCGGTAGTACCAGTGGAAATTCAAGTGCCTTCGTATCGGATCGAGCAGTATAACCCCGTGGGTAATCAGGAAGATCTTCGACTTCATCTTGACCTCTTGGAAGAACGAAGAAATACCTCCCAAGTACGAGCGGCCGCATATCAACAACGTATTGCTCGTTATCAGAATGCTAAGGTTCGGCCTAGATCCTTCAAGCTCGGAGATTTGGTTCTGAAGCAAAAACTCGGAGTTCCCGCTCGTTCGCTGGATCCAAATTGGGAAGGCCCGTATCGGGTTATTAAGATTGTGCGACCCGGTACTTATTACCTCGAAGATATGCAGGGAAAACCCGTACGTCGCCCTTGGCATGTGGAGCATTTACTACAATACTACCCCTAGATTCAATGTAGTTCATAGCAACATTTTATGAATAAAAAGCCAAAGATATCTTTTGGTCGCTATTTCATTCGCTTGGACCTGAATAGCCCTGAAGAGGATGCATACAATCTCTCAACACTGCAGAAGAGCCTGTCTGTACTCTCGACCATCCTTCTACCCTTGGTAAACTTGGAGTCTCAATCGATAGATCAGTCTATCTCCACGAGGGTATGGTCATCACGACCCCCCGGATTGAGCATACTACATTTCTCAATCGATAGATCAGTCTATCTCCACGAGGGTATGGTCATCACGACCCCCGGAATTGAGCACATTACGTTTCTCAATCGATAGATCAGTCTATCTCCACGAGGGTATGGTCACTACGACCCCCCGGGTTGAGCATAAACTCATTGAAACAAGAAGGCATTCATTGCATGAAAAGGAAAGAGAAAGTAAACAACAAGAACAAGAACACTTCCACAAATATCTTTTCATTAATATCAAATGTTTACAAAATATCTGCTCGCGAGTACAGGAGAAAGGAAAACAAAAAGGAAAATCAATCTCTCGGAGGAGGAGCCGTGCTCTCGACTTCAGGGCCCATTTCTGGAGCCCCTCCAGCCTGCGTGGCTTCGGTCACCTCGTTCTCAGCAGCAGCTTGCTCCTCCGCAGCTACGATGGTCGCGACTCGCCCAAATTCCCCCATATCGAAGGATGGGGACATTCGTTGCACTACTCTTAGCGCAAAGTCGCGACCAGCATCATATGACTCATATCTTTCATCGTCATATAGCTGCGAATTCCGAAACTCGGAAATTGCCCAAGGCCCTTCCTCCGAGAGCATTTTTACCAAGGCGACTTTCTCCTCGTCCCAGTGGATCGAGTCGTCCTTGAGCTGTGCGAGATCGGAATGCTCCTTCTCCAAGTTCTCGCTGACTTCTTTAAGCTGCAACTTGGCCTCCACAAGCCGCTCCTTCAGCGAGATCTTGTCTTGACGAAAGATCTCCCTCTCTCTCCGCTTTCTCCTTCAACCCTGTGAGCTTCGCGAAGTTCGAGTCCAAAGCCTGATACCTATCGGTCAGGACTTGGACTTTCTCGATGAGGATCTTCTTCTCCTCATCTCTCTTCGAGATCACTGCCTCACGGGCCTTGAGCAGTTAATCCCGTCCCTGGACCGCCTTCTCCAAGGCGATCCTCTTCCCTTCTGCCTCATCGATCACGCGACGAGCGGCGACGATATCTCGCTTCGTCCGCAAGATGAGATCTAAGCCCTGCAAAATGAAAAAGAAAAACATGAGAAAAAACACTTGAGAGCCCAAAATTAATGAAGTTAAATAAAAACTCCAAGGCCTTACCTGAACCATCCTTACCCCCGCCTCAAGGAAGAGGTTCTCAGGGCTTGGCTCAGGAAGAGAGCCAAAAGTTTGGGGGGTAACGTTGTTGAACAAAAATTTACAAATTTGGTGGAGGTGGCGAGGAATAGAGTATGTCCCACCTCCAGATGGCTAGGCAACGACCAACCCAGCCGTGCTCTCGACAGGCGGGGCCACCGACTCGCGAGGCGGGGCCATCGACTCGCGAGCAGGTCCCTGCTCGACAGCAGGGATCAGCTCGCGAGCAGGAATCGGCTCGCGAGGTTCTATTTGCTCGCGAGCCTCTTCAGCTGGGGGGCAGTTGGACCCTGCCCCATCCGGGGAGTTGTCAGTGATGTTAATCACTGACGGTCCAGGTGCGACCACCAGTGGGGGAATGTTGGGCACCACCGGTGCCCCCACCGTGCTCGCGAGAAGAGCAGGTTGGTCGCTACCCTTACGAGTTGATGGTTGAGAAGGTCCGGCGGACTTTTTCTGCCTTTTCGAATTTGTGCCTTTTAATCGAGGCAACAGACCCCTCTTTTCTCCCGCCTTTCTCATTGCGACTTCTTCGCTGGATATCAATCCCGCTGCTGCGAGTCGCGAGGGGGACAAGCAAGCCTCGATGTGCCTATCACCAACATGCACCTTGTACACCCTTACTATCTTCTCGTTAATCCCTCCCTTCAAATTTGGTTTGTTCAAGGCCGGGATACCTGCGAGCACAAACAGAGGTCAAAGAATGAAGTGAAACCCTAAAATTCTAACTGGAGAAACAGCACAATGTGGGATTGTGCCTACCTTCACAGAAAAAACGGGTAACTCCTGGACCCCTGGAGGAGGCAGACTCCCAATTCCCGGAAGCATAGAACCACCGTTTCCTCCTGCCGGGATAGTTCGAGGAGGGCTTCCCCAACACGAAGTTATCCCGGTGCCAGTAACAGAGGTAGTACCAGCCTTCGCTTGAGGGTGCTTTCTTCAAGCGGAACATACGGAGGAATTCTTCAGGGTGAGCTCCCCGTTGCCGGCCTGAGCCCAAAGGGCGAAGGAGCCCAGGACCACCCTCCATCCATTCACAATAAGTTGCCCGGGGGCAATCTTATAGCTTCGCAGCACATCCCTAACGAAAGGATGGAGCGGAAGGCGTACCCCCAGGATGAGCTGGTACTCATAGAAGGCCACACATCCTGGGGGAGGAGAGTCCGGTGTTTCTCCATCTCCGGGCAACCGGAGAGTGACGGAGTCAGGGATCCGAAATCTCTCCCGTAATTCAGCCAATCGGTCCTCCGATAAAATGGAGGGATATCCGGCCGCCGTATATCTGCTTGCCGGAACCCTCGCATTACTAGAAGCAGAGGATTCCGGTGTAGCATCTCCCAGTGGGACGGTGATCTCATCAGAGTCCCCAGCCATAAGGAGGTTAAAGAAGATAAAAAAGAAAAAAGAAAAGAAATGTACCCAAGTACGAAAGAAAGAGGAAGAAGGAACACCAAAGGAAGAAGTTGGAGAAGAAAATGGCGGAAGAATTCTTTCGTTCGAAAAACTTCTGTAGAAAACCAGAGTAATGGCGGACTCCGTATATTTATAGGCAATCATTCCGCCGCATCTGGTGATACGTGGCAGCCCCCCCTTTGGCGCGGCAGTTGAGCAGGCACGCCCATTAACTCTCCGGACACGTGGCGAGCGTCTCTTCACTTCCTGACTGCGGAAAGGCTGCGAAAAGCTGGCGCTCATTAATTCTAGCCTAATCATGTACGGTTTCGTTCTCGACAAAGGCAGTAGGCGGTTACGTGTGATAGTGAATAGAAGTCATTCCCTTAGAATTCTTGGCGGAAAGGACTTGGGGGGCATCTGTTATAGTAAAAAATAGCGAGGATCATCTGCTGGAGATAGACCCTGCGAGCACGTGTATCCGACTATCGAGAACGTATGTTCGCGACTCGCATATTCTGAAGATACTCCGATCTCGCGAGCACCTCTATCCGACTATCGAGAACGTATGTTCGCGACTCGCATATTCTGAAGATACTCCGATCTCGCGAGTACCTTTATCCGATTATCGAGAACGTCTGTTCGAGACTCGTATATTAGGAAAACGATGTTCGATTACCAAAGCTTCGAGAAGTTATGTTTTTCCTGTGAGCAGACCTTCTCACAAGTCGTTGAAAGGTGTCACATCTGAATGAACGAGCATTTGGACTCGCGACCATCTTCCAAACATGCGAACAACTTTTTCTATGATGACTTCCCTTAGCCCTCAGTACCAGCAACCCGTATAGGCCGATTTTGGGTTATCTTCTTCAGTGGTTCCGAGTCTCAAGGGATCGCCATCAAGGAACGAAACTATCGGACGAGTCATTGGATTAGATTTTCCTTCTATATAGGGATAAGATTCTTATCCCACGAAATCAGGGATCTCGATATTTTACGTAACAGATTAGATCATCTCTGATCTATATAAGGAGAAGACTCCATTAAGATACAGGTACACAATATTCAATCTCTAGCCTCGTTTTGCCTGGTTATTCTTCTTCTTGCTTTGCCTGACTTAAGCATTGGAGGGCTAACGGCTGGACACCAGCCACCCTTAGTTGCTTTCTGTCTTCTTACAGATCCGGCGGAGGAAATCTCTGTTGGAGAGAAGGTGAACGACCGGAGGATCCTGTTACAAAATCTGACGTTAACACACCGTAATATTTATCGACCATCCAATCTGTTGATAAGATCACGTAGACAGGGATGAAAGGAAAAAACAAATATCAGGTTGATAGAAAACTTTTGTGGCTTACAAAAGGTTTTTAATGGTCATTAACCAGTGTTTCTTATGTTGTAGTCCACCCAAAATTTTCATCTTCTTCATTTTTTGTACCATAGTACAAAATAATCTGGAAAAGAAAATTAACGGCATGGATCTACAAAGAATACATCCAGGTGGGCCCTAGGTTCAGGGTCCCACCCACATCGCTGGTTCCGGGGTCTCACCCAAGTCGCGCCCGACATGACATGTACATAGCCCTGAACGTAGGCCCCACCTTGATGTATTTGGAGTATATCTAAGCTGTCCATCTTTCTTTTTTTTCTATATCATTTTAGGGCATGAGGCCAAAAATGAAAGGCATGAGACCAAAAATTGAAGCAGATCCAAAGTCAGGTGGACCACACTACAAAATAATGGCGATTGACCCTAAAAACTGCTTCTGGGCCACAAGATCAATCTGATCCTTGTAGTTTCTCGTCATCCACATCTGTGTGACATTATCAATAGGTTGGATGGAAAATAAACATTAAGGTGGCCCTAGGATGCTTTAATGGTTGGCGTTCAATCACCACTATTTTCTGTAGTGTGGTCCGCTCGAGATTTGTATCTGCTTCATTTTTTGTCTCATATCCTAAAATGAGCTGGCAAAATGGATGGATGGCATGGATATAGTACAGATACATCAAAGTGGGCCCCACGGTCATGGCCTCAACTAATCCACTCCATTATCCAAACCATCCAAATGGACTGATCCCTGTAGGTTTTGAACCGCCCAATATCAGATTCATCAAACGATCTTAACTTCCTGATAACCACTGGCCATTACATGGCCAAGAAGGTTCAATACACCTTTCAGTATGAATCATGTGGGTGTCCAAAATAGAACTCTGCGATTTGGAGGTTTAGAACGAGATACATGCATGCCACGTGTACTGTGGCCGTAGCTCATGCCCATGAATGAGGTACATGCACGCGTACGAAGGAGGTACATGCATCCACGTTTATACGAACCAGAATTAATGAGGCCACTCATTTCATACACACAAAACCATCATCACTTAGGATTAGGGCTGTGTCAACTGGTCGAATATGAGCAGGATTAGTGATGATCCGTATCCGATCTGATTAAGGATATATCCGACCCGAATTCGAATGTATATCCGACCCGAATTCGAATTGAATCGAATTCGGATTACAAGTATATAATCCGAATCTAACCCGTTTAAATATTTTGAAATCTGTTTCCGATCCGAATATGGTTCGACTCGATATCCGAATATGATACAGCCCATGCGTGGAGAGTAGAGAAGAAGGAGACGGTTGGTTTTTTTTTTTTTTTTCTTTTAATCGGATCGTTAATAGGCCGGATTAAGGTTAATTCGAATCCGACCCGAATATTAAACGGATCGTCTTTGGGTATCCGAATCCGACCGAAGATCCAATTATTGATCCGAATCCGATTAAATCGGAGCGGATCTGGATTTGATACGAATCATGATCCGTGCCGTTGACAACCCTACTTAGGATAGGGGCCATGATGAACATGCCAGGTCCAAAACTCATACCGGTACGTACGTAAGATGGGTCACGCTGTATGGGAAATAGAGACGGTCGAAAAAAATAATTGATTGAGAAGCTATTACCAACATGCACGTGTTGCATGCCAAATTAGGAGCCATCTTTTTTCTTTTTTCTTTTTTCTTTTTTGGGTTAGTCATGCAACCCACACACACTTTTAGATGCTCAGCGTACCCACACGGTCAGTCACACGATGCTCCCACCCACTGGTAGGGTTAATGGGTTTCGAACCCTTCAAACGTCCTGCATTTACCAGCTACGGGCGATCCCATCTTCACAATGAGCCGAAGGAATGTTCATGTTGGGTCCTGCCTGATGAGCGCTACGGCTTGCTTATGAGTGCCGCAATGTAGAACGTGTTTGGCAGATTGCCTATTGACAATTGCCTCCGTAGGAACTCGAGATCACCAGCATGCATGTGTTGCTCCATGGAGCACACGTGGAGAGTTTAGCATGCATTGGGCAATATCCAATAATAACAAAGAAAGGAGGATCTTGACCATCGCTTTATGGAGTTGTATGCGAGCCATTGGAAGTTTACTTTCAACGGTCCAGCTTGAGCCATGCGTATCATTGATCGTAATCGTCCATTCAGTGTAAGCTTCCTAATCTTGCTTGTCTACACTATCACCTAGAATGTGGACAGCTGGTCATCAGATCATCTATATAGGTGGGCCCCAACGGAGCAATGCAAGATATTTCTCCACCATATCTGGTTGTTTAGTGGGTTTTGTTAGAATACATCCTGACGGATTACAGTACGGTGTATCCCTATTATATTCCGTTGTGTCTGCGGTCGTAAATAGAAATTCAAACGGTTGAACCTACGAAGTAAGAAGTTTGAAGGTGGCTGACCAAAAAATTTCAATATTAGAAATCATAGACTTACGAATCAATGGCTCACCAAACGTGGTCTAGGAGACTGCCCATAATCAACGGGAAATACTTAACGTGCATGAAATCGATGCCTTTCATAAACTACATCGCCTCTTGTTTCGTCTTGATCCAAAAAGCTGGGTTGATTCAACACTTAGGTGGGCCACCCCAACAAAATTCTACCCGAAACTTTCAAATTTGTATGGTATGGCCGACATGAGTTTTGGGATAGCATGATTTTTGGGTTCTTTGGTCTTGATGAGGAACACCAGAGCAATGGATTAGATGGCGTCTAAACACCAGGGTAGGCCCTACACGAAACAAGTGGTGATTGTTCCATAGCAAATGTTTCTTGTGGATAATCATAATTTTTCGGTTCAATGGTTAACATGAGACTGCCAACCTGATGGACGGTGTGGATCTAATGAAAGTTCCAGCCACACAGCTCTCGGTTTGCAAAAGTAGCCTGAATAGGTACCTTGCACGACATAAACTAGTGTGGTCATTCACCATTGCGCAATCCCATCTTATAAACGATATGGATTACCGAACACGAACCTTGATCTAATAGACATAGTCCCAACAGCATACTGCGTGCGGATGCATTCGGGCCATGGTTAGAACACTGGGCGACTCGGACTAACTTGCTCACTCCTAAGTCGAGGCGCAACTTGCCCATATCTGAGCTGAATCGGCCCGTCGATTGGGACTGGGGAGGTGACCTGTGGTATCGAATTGGATCGGGTCCGGGTCTATGAGACAAGGCACATCAAACTCGTCCAAAGTCTTAAAAACCATGATTATTGCAAACCTCTGTTTTGTTAGATATAATATTACACAGTTAATTACCTACACTAATTAAAAAGAAATAAAAACAAAGGAAAAAAATCTATTTATATTCACATAACAACACAAAACAACAACCCCCCCCCCCTCTCTCTCTCTCTCTCTCTCTCTCTCTCCAAATGAAGAATCCCACAGACTCCTCCTTACCAACTCCAAAACGCCCCTCATCTCGCCGTACAAAATCCTTCTCCTTCTCATCATCCTCATCCTCATCCTCACCGTCGAATCCTGACTCTCCATTCACTCCCACCATTCCCCTCCAATTTTCCAACGGCATCCCCTTCTCATGGGAACAACAGCCCGGCATCCCCAAGCAAGCCAAGTCCCCTTCTTCCAATCCCAACCGTCCATCGTCTCTCGATCTCCTCCCTCTCCCTCCTGCCTCCGCCTCCGCCTCCACCACCCCAAAGAAGAAATCTCAAGAAATCATCAGCGCAGGACCAGATCCATTCATCACAGCCTTACTGGAGTGTTCCAAAGATCATCACCGTGATCCCGTGGCCCACCATTGGAAGGGCGAGAGGGTTTCGAGAAGTCTGAGTGATCGGTTCGGATTCATCGATCTTTACGTTTCTTGCAAGAGGACCTGCACCGTTACTGATTCTCACGTTTTCCTTCCGAGGTCGAACCGTTCGGCTTACGATCTGCTGAACCGTCGGTCCGGTTGAGCCCATCTCTGCACTACGCCTACCGACGCTTTTTTTTTGGGGTAAAAAAGAAAGCATTATTTTTACACACGCACACACACACTCACACACACACACACACACTCTCTCTCTCTCTCTCTTTTTCTAGAGGAATTGTATGATCCTCAGCCCGAGGACATGTACTATGTACTTGGGTTTTCATTTTGTACAAGTGCGCCCATGTGAAAGTAATCTAGGACATTGATCTGTTCGTGTGAACCTCTCCCATCTTGGAAGATCCTATCCATTAATCTTGCATTTTTTTTATTTTTCACTTAAATGTGGACAATTGGTGCGATCATGGTTCGATCTCTCTCTTTGCAGGCCAGAATCCAAAGCCTAGTAATATTGAATGGTTGATCAACCGTGGGGAAAAACTGACCAATGGTTTAGATTGTAGAAGCGTGTGGTCCAACTAGACTATATAAAAACCCGAGTGTACTGTGCCTGTCCTAGGGCCGAGAATCACATCTCCTTTTTTTGCATGCGTCCTACCCCATTTACTACTTTTAGTAACCGTTATCTCCAGTGCGTTGGCGATGGTGCACTAAATTGCGGGTACACATCCCACCCCCAAGCCTTCGCGGCATTTCACTGAAACTCACACTGATCGACAATCACGGCTGTTTGATTCTATCCTTTGCATTCCAAAGCCTGATTAGTTACATCTTAGCCGTCAATCTAAATACCACCAATTGGACGGCCATGATAATCCCATTGATGTAATTTTCAAGCTGTGCTCCATCCACTCTAGAGTTCCTGATTTGGGTTAGCTTGCATGGATGAGTACAAAGTAGGGGCGATTCAGTTACGAAAAGTAGAGTAAAGGGGTGTATGCGTGAAAGTTGGGGTGTACAAATATCTAATAATACTAATAATTTGGGGCTGGATTTATTTTTATTTTATAAAGATTTGATTCGTCCAGTTACGGCAAATATGTGGTCGTGGAAGTGTCTTTTTCTGCCTGTCGTATCTTTCGATGGGGTTTGTATATTTTATGTTTTCGTAAGTCATAATTTCACGTGTTTGGGTGGAAAACAGCACCACTTGCGACTACATAAATAGCTTCCTTTGACGTGTTTGGGAGAATAATGGTTTACAAAATTCGGATCTGTTCCTTCTGTGAATATGACAAACGTGCATCTGACATGCCAGCCTGCATGCTTGGAACTAGGTATGAAGGAGCCGTGATCAGTGACGTGTTTGGGTGTACTTCTTTTGCACGTGCCTTGACGACTTTGTATACGTGGGATAAATTTGAGCCACTCATCTTACAGATTGACCGTCTGGATTTATTTGATAAAGAAATTAAGCCATTCTGCTCTTCTAATGCGTAAAAGAAATTGATAGCTTTGCTAAGCGAACACGCAGCACACGCCACACATTGTACACGCCACACATGTGCCAGCAAGGTCTATCCATCAGCTTGATCTGACCTTTTTTTTAAAAATAGATCTGGTCCACTAAGCATGTGGGCCCAATATTGGAAGCAGGTGGATGCCTTAGAAAACTTTACCCAAGTTTTTTAGAGCCGTACATTTGTTTTTCTAATTGTCGGACACATGACTAGTGGATTGACCTGATTCTTGTGCTGGAAAATCAATGCAGTTTGGTGCCTTTGAAATGCATGGATTGGATCTTGGAACTATAGTCCCATATTGAAGCATATGTGACTTATACATTAGCTTTATTGCACACCCGTGTGGGCTTAGGAAAGCTCAGAAATTGATTTGTGGTCGGCATTCCAATGTTATGTGTTTCTTCAAACAAGGCATTGTACTGTAGATCTCATATGATTAACGAATTGGAATTCGTTAATATGGTCCAGTTTGCCCCCGAGTAAAAGGCAGCCGATATGCTGTGGGTGGGCCTACCTTGATGTATGCATTGTATATCCATGCCATCCATCCGTTTTTCCAGCTTGTTTTAGGGATATCCATGCCATCCATCCGTTTTTCCAGCTTGTTTTAGGGAATGAGCCCAAAAATGAAGCAGATCCAAATCTCATGTGGATCACACCATAGGAAATAGTGGTCATTGGACGCCCATCATTAAAGACTTCGTAGGGTCCACTGTAATGTTTATTTTCCATCCAACCTGTTGATAAATTCTCACGGATCTGGATGAAGGGAAAACACAAATATCAGCTTGATCCAAAACTTTTATGGCCCCCAATTTAATGGTGGGAATTCAATCCCTACTCTGTGGTCCACCTGACATTTGTATCTTTTTTTTTCTTTTTTCTTTTTTTTTTAATGAGACCATGCCCTAAAATAAGTTGGAAAATGGATGGATGGTGTGGGTATACGCATACATCAAGGTGGACCCCACGGTCAGGGTGACACCCACTTGGCTGTATCAGTGGTCGCAGCTAATCCATGCTACTTAGAAGTTGCATGTTGCATTTAAGTAAGTCAAATTAAACTTTCGAATTTGTGGGTCCCGATTTGGATGTAGCATCAACCAAATTAAGATTATTTGACACTATGAATGACGGGTTGGTGAACATTTATTGGGCTAGAAAATGAAAAAAGAATATCCTATGGTTCTATTTCAGCAAACAAGTGTCCACGTATCACATATTAGGTTTTCTCAACCACCCTTATTCTGAAATGTGACTTATGGGTTGTGTCTACCATAACTTTGTCGGTTTAATGTGAGTTAATGTGTGCTAGATGTATAATTCTTTAGTGCCTGCGTATCATGTATCCTATGTTGCCAGAGTATTAAATAACTCCCGTTTGCTCATCCAGAAGAAGAATAAATAAATAAATAAATATTTGGGGGGGGGGGGGGGGGGGGGGGGGGGATTTATTGACGTGGATGGGGGACTGGATGTCGATGAGATCCACCCTATCTATTAGGTGTTCCACCCCATGTTTGGATCAAGTCCTAAAAATGAAGCTGATTCAACACGGCCGGCTACACCATGGGAAACTGGTGAGATGGGAAGTCCAACCAACCATTAAAATCATCCAAATTGTACGTGGGTCCACCATGGTGTTCAGTTGCCATCTAGTCCACTTATTTGACGAGCCAGACCGTGATTAATGGATTCCTTGAAAGTTGGGACATTCCAAGACCACTGAATTTAAAATTTTTAGGAAGATTTTAGAAGGCTGCCTTTGGAAGGGCCAACCTGAATCTTAGATTGGACTGATTTTCAGCGTCCATAGTCAAAATGTGACAGCACACATGATGTACTATGTCGATATGATCCATATTCTCCAATCTTTGCTTATATTAATAGAAAGTGAGGTCAAGAAAAGCGAATGGCTACGGGCCCAATACGATATGTTATATCTTGTAGATAAAATGTGCACGCGAGTACTTTGTCACTAGCAAAGCTATCAGAAGAGGAACGGACAAATCCCCAAACTATCTACCGTTCAAGACGAACCCAATAAACCCAAACCCTAATTTTCCCCGGTATAATTTCTCAAAGTTGTTAAGGTTCCATCTCAAGTTGCTTCTGGCCATGCCTTGTAATGGGCATGGGGGAGGCTACCTTCCCTGTCAGCCGGCAGTTTAAGAACCACCTGGCGGTTTTACAAAGGCAAGCACAAAGAAAAAAAATATATCAAAATGTAAAAATCTGCTTAAAGCAAATTGGGCAACGTGAAATGCACAAAGGGTGCAAAGGGTAAGAAAGCATGGTTGCTAAGACTAGGCAAGATTGAATAACCAGGACATGTCGAAACTCAAAAAAGAGTACCATAAAAAAAATTAGACCATGCTGAAAATGGTGAAAACTAAAAAAAGTGTCGTAGGTGTTGTAGAATAAAGTTGGTTGTCGAAGGAACTCGAAGCCTATGGACCTCAAACGTCTTTATGGTCACATATATACAAGCCGCAAGCACCTCTAGTTTCCATAAGTCGCGAGCATATCAGCCGTCCAGCGAGCCTACGCAGTCGCATCTCATATATTGGACAAGCCAGCTCATTAACTATTAGCCCCTGTTATGTGAGCAGCTCTGGTCTCTGGTCGTTGAGACCCCCGTTATGTGAGCAGCTCTGGTCTCTGGTCGTTAAGCCCCCGTTATATGAGCAGCTCTGGTCTCTGGTCGTTGAGACCCCCGTTATGTGAGCAGCTTGGTCTTTGGTCGTTGAGACCCCCGTTATGTGAGCAGATTTGGTCTCTGGTCGTTGAGACTCCTATTATGTGAGCAGCTCTGGTCTCTGGTCATCGATCGGGGACAATCCCATTATGCAAGCAGCTCTGGTCTCTGGTCATCGATCGGGGACAATCCCATTATGCGAGCAGCTCTGGTCTCTGGTCATCGAGCGGCAACACTCCCATTATGAGAACAGCTCTGGTCCTGGTCTCTAGTCGTTTGGCAGTGACGTCCCTCGTTTCATAGTACCAGTAGCCCATATAGGTCAGTTTTGGCTTATTTCTATTCGCAGCTCCGAACCATGGGAGATCTCCATCAAGAGACATAATTAGCTAGATGTCTAGAGTAGTTAGGCCATCCTCTTATCTAAGGATTAATAGGATAAGTACCTTATCTCCTAAAATCATCAGTGATCTTTAAAATTGCGGTTTTACCGCTTGTAGAGATACTCAGAGATATGCTTAATGTCCTAGAGGGGGGTGAATAGGACTTTTTGAATATCCAATTACAATTTAAAACTATTCAAGCCAATCTTATCAACCAAGATTATCACTGTTATAGGCAAAATGGAGATCAACTTAGCTGCTAAAATTTTACACGGACGCCCATCCGACTCTCAAGATCATCTGATCATGAGTCGCAGATTGGGTAAGTGCGGGACGTCCATCCGACTCTCGAGATCATCTGATCATGAGTCGCAGATTGGGTAAGTGCGGGACGCCCGTCCGACTCTCGAGATCATCTGATCATGAGTCACAGATTGGGTAAGTGCGGGACGCCCATCCGACTCTCGAGATCATCTGATCATGAGTCGCAGATTGGGTAAGTGCGGGACGCCCATTCGACTCTCGAGATCATCTGAGCGAGAGTCACAGAATTGATAAATACGGAGCAGCTATTCGCAAGTCTCGAGTTCTCATAGCCGATAGTCAAATACGGCAAAGCAAAATCCGCGAGCAGACCTTCTCGTAAGTCGTTGAAAGGTGTTACGTCTAAATGAGCGAGCACTTGGACTCGCGACTATATTCCAACATGCGAACAGCTTTTCCGCGGTGACACCTCTTAGCCTTCAGTACCAGCACCCGATTCCCGTCGAGCAGCTTGTTCAATCCCTCTGCGATACCAAGCAGGGCTACACCCAGTTCGGTGGTTTCCGTCCCGTCGGCGTCTCCTTCCTTTTCGCCGGCTATGACTCCAACTACGGTTTCCAACTCTACATGAGCGATCAGCGCTATTACTACGCCTACCAGCGGCCTGTATAGGTCGGGTTTGGGCTTATCTTCTCTTGTGGTTCCAAATCTCAAGGGATTGCTATCAAGGAACGTGATTGCCAAAATAAGTCATCGGGTTAGATCTCGTCTCCAAGGATAAGGATCTTATCCCACGAAATCAGCGGCATCTCGGTATCGTACACGAAATCAGCGGGATCTCGATATCTTACGTGACAGATGGGATCGCTCCAGATCTATATAAAGAGGTGACTCCATTAAGAGAAGGGTACACATTATTCAATCTCGGCCCCGTTTGGCTTGATTATTCTTCTTCTTGCTTTGCTTGACTTAAGCATCGGAGGGCTAACGCCTGGATCCCAGCCACCCTTAGTTGCTGTCTGTCTTCTTTCAGGTCCATCGGCGGAAGTATCTATTAGAGAGAAGGTGAACGTCCGGAAGATTCAGTTACAAAATCTGACGTTAACAGTTTGGCGCCGTCTGTGGGAACGACTTGATCGTCGAAATCAATCGTTCTAACCACCGATAAAATCCTTCGGCGATGCCTCCTAAAAAGGCTGTTCATCCTTTGACTTCAAGGCAGGCACCACCTCCACCCGATGAGGCGGAATCCATACCTACCCTTCCACCTGCCTCGACGAACATCCCTCAAGGAGCCCCAAATATGCCATCAGCAAACCCATTATTGGAAGCTCCTGGAAATCAAGACAATGTCCTGCGTTTCCTCGGAAACACTCTCCTAACTCTAAATGCCGGAGTTCAGGCCCTGTCGAATCGGCTTGATCAGCATTTCCCCGAACCGCAGAGACAAGCCTCCAAAAGGTTACCACCGCAGCCCATACCAGTGGCATCCAGACATTCTATGGACGAACCACAGGTCCCACCACTTGGCAGCCATCTCCCTGTGCCGTCTCCACATTCTATACATTCTAGTTCGTCTCGACAACCTCAACCACAGGGCTCCACCGCCGAAACATCAAGCTATACCCTACCATGGGAAGGAGATCTCAAAAGAATCCATGATCGTTTTGATGTCATGGAACAGCGATACCAGGCAAATCGGCCATCTACCCTCATGGTGGCGATACATCAATCCGAGTCTCCCTTTACTAGCGAGGTTATGGAGGCACCGTTACCTAAAAAGTATCGAACGCCTGTTATCACCCCGTACACAAGTATTGGCGACCCTCTTGAACACCTGAAAACATACAGGTCCCTCATGGAGTTGGAGGGACATGGTTCAGAAATCATGTGTAGGGCTTTTCCCCTAACATTGAAGGAAGCAGCTCGTACGTGGTTCCGGGGATTAAAGCCTCGTTCCATCAGCTCCTTTTTCCCAGTTATCGGAGATTTTCCTTTCTCAATTCATGGGAAGCATTCGCATTAAGAAGCCAGCCTCCCATCTAATGAATTTAAAACAGCAGCATGGGGAGACAATAAAGGAGTTCACAGTACAGTTCACCGCTGAAGCCGTTCAAACTGAAGGTTATACTGAAGAAAAAGGGCTCGCAGCCCTTATAGCAGGAATAACGAGCGAGAAATTCAGGTTTGCCTTGGATAAAAGCCCGTCGAAAACTATGGCAGAATTCCAAGCCAAAGCCCAGAAATATATCAATGCAGAAGAAGTCGCATTGACGCGTCATGGAATACAAGGTAAGAAACGCAAGCCAGAGGGAACCTCTACTGCAGATAAAAAGAATCGTCGTGATCAGCGCGACCGTTCTCCCAAGAAGCCTTATTCTGGTAAATATCATAACTACACTCCTCTCAATCGATCTCATGAAAAGGTTTTAATGGAGATTAAACACAAGCCATATGTGAAGTGGCCTGCAAAAATCAAATCCGATCCCGAGAAGAGAGACAAGAGTAAATTCTGTTACTTCCACAAAGATCACGGGCATAGAACCTAAGACTGCATCTCTCTAGGAGATCATATTGAAGCCCTTATTCGAAAAGGCCATCTCCAGGATTATGTTGCTCGTAAAAATCGATCACCAGAAAGGGCGAACACCTCGTCTCGCCAAAAGGAACAACCTCATCATCAAACTGACCAAGAGGACGCTGAGCCTATGGGAGAAATCCGCACCATCATCGGAGGACCAGCTTGTGGGGGCGATTCTCAAGCTTCAAGAAAAGCATACGCTCGAAAGGCGTCCAAAGAACCCCAACAAATCTACTGGCTGGAATAGACGTCTAGCTCGTCAAAAACCAGCCATCCTCCAATTTCCTTCACTCTCGAAGATGTAAAGGAAATTCACTTCCCTCACGAAGACTCCATCGTAGTCACATTGAAGGTATCAAATTATCTGACACATCGAATTATGGTGGATACAGGTAGCTCAGCCGATATTCTATACTTGGAGGCTTTCAACAAAATGGCACTTGCCAGAAGCCTTCTCAAGCCAGTATCGACCCCCCTCGTCGGCTTCGGAGGTGAGGTAGTAACGCCTGAAGGAAGCAT
Source organism: Liriodendron chinense (assembly GCA_003013855.2). Classification (NCBI taxonomy): domain Eukaryota; kingdom Viridiplantae; phylum Streptophyta; class Magnoliopsida; order Magnoliales; family Magnoliaceae; genus Liriodendron; species Liriodendron chinense. The sequence goes on from PVNU02002442.1 coordinate 50,160, forward strand.
CGATCTCCCAGTTACTTTTGGAGAAAGTCCAGCGAAGACCACCGTCTTCATAAACTTCCTCGTGGTGGACCGAAAATCAGCGTATAACGCCATTTTGGGACGGCCGTTCTTACTAAGGTCGGGGCAGCCTTGCATCCTTCATATCTGTGTGTAAAATTTCCTACCCCAAATGGTATCGGGGTAGTGCGAGGAAGTCAACAGGAGGCCCGGTCTTGCTACCAGATAGCCCTACAAGATCGAAAAAAAGCTCAAGCGACACCCGTTATGGAGATAGCACAAGGTTCACCCACCTTTTCCACCAACACCTCGTTGGATCCGAGAGAGAATGCTCTCCAATCGGGAACTCCTGGGGAGGAAACAGTGGCGATTCACCTGACCAAAGACGACCCATCTAAGTCGTGTACATTGGATCCTCTTTAACCAGTATCCACCGCGAAGATTTGATCCGTTTCCTCACTGAATACTAGGACGTGTTTGCTTGGTCTCATAAAGATATGCCAGGCATCGACCCCAATGTCATCGTACATCATCTCAATATCGACCCGATATATAAACCTGTTCACCAGCGTCGACGTTCCTTCACTGCAGAAAGGCAAATGGCGATCAAAGCTGAAGTCGAGAAGCTACTCACGGTCAATTTCATAAAAGAAGTTGACTACCCAGAGTGGGTCGCGAACGTAGTTCTCGTCCGGAAAGCTAATGGCAAATGGAGAATGTGCGTCGACTATTCAGACTTGAACAAAGCATGTCCCAAAGATAGCTTCCCGACACCACGGATCGACCAGTTGGTCGACTCAACAGCTGGACACGCCCTGCTTAGCTTTATGGATGCTTATTCTGGTTACAACCAGATCATGATGCATCCACCTGATAGCTAGCATACCGCCTTCATCACAGATCGAGGATTATATTGCTACCAAGTAATGCCGTTCGGTCTTAAAAATGCAGGGGCCACTTATCAACGTCTCGTCAACAAAATATTCGCTGCTCAGATTGGTAGGAATATGGAAGTTTATGTTGATGACATGCTCGTGAAAAGCACTGTAGAAGATGATCATATTTCTGATCTTCGAGAAGCCTTCGACCTAATGAGGAGGTATCAAATGAAATTGAACCCAGAAAAATGTGCGTTCGGTGTGTCTGCAGGAAAATTTCTCGGTTTCATGGTTGGCCAGCGCGGAATTGAGGCAAATCCTGAGAAGATAAAAGCATTGATAGAGATGAAATCCCCCACCACTCTGAAGGACGTCCAGCGTCTAGCTGGTCGCATCGCATCGTTGAATAGATTCATCTCGCGAGCATCTGACAAGTGCTTACCATTCTTCAAACTCCTTCGTGCAACGGCCAAGTCTGATTGGAATTGGACGCCGCAATGTGAGGAAGCCTTTCAACAATTGAAGCTATATATGAGCACACCCCCCATTTTATCTAAACATGTAGCACATGAGCAGCTCATTCTGTATTTATCTGTGTCCACCACGGCCGTTAGCGCCGCTTTAATAAGAGAAGATTCCGAGTTACAAAGGCCCGTTTATTATATAAGTCGAGCAATGGTTGATGCAGAAACTAGGTATTCTGATATGGAGAAGCTGGCCCTGGCTTTAGTTACGGCAGCTCGAAAACTGCGACCATACTTTCAAGCCCACGCTATTTTAATACCAATGAATCATCCACTGCGGCAAGTCCTTCAAAAGCCTGAGGCTTCTGGACGCTTAACTAAATGGGCAGTCGAGATCAGCGAGCACGATATCTCATTCTGCCTTAGGACCGCGGTAAAGGGCCAGGCCGTGGCTGACTTCATCGTCGAATTCACATACTCTCCTGATGATAATACCATGACCAGTGACCAGCCTCCTTGGTCACTCTTCGTGGACGGGTCGTCGCGGGCCAGTGGCAGTGGAGCGGGCCTGATTTTAGTGGCTCCCGATGGGTCGCATTTCCAATATGCTCTGTGTTTCGATTCTTGTATCTCGAATAATGAAGCTGAATATGAAGCCCTGATCGTCGGCCTCGAATTGGCCATTGTCCTTGCAATTCAGAATCTGTCAATTCATAGAGACTCTCAGCTCATTGTCAACCAAGTCCTTGGTGAATTCGAGGCCAAAGAAGAAAGGATGGCCTTCTACAAGTCTCGTGTCCTCATCCTGCTCGCAAAACTAAAGACTTACGAAATAATTCATATTCCTCGCGAGAAGAACCAACTTGCCGATTCCCTGGCAAAGCTTGCCTCTGCACCAGAATCTGAGTTATCACATTCGGTCCCCATCGAGCATCGTCAGAACCTAAGTATCGACTACACAACTCTCGAACAAGTTATATCGGTACAATCGTCTCCATGCTGGATGGATCCCATCATCCTTTATCTCAGAGACGGATACCTACCAGACGACAAGAAAGCTGCAAGACAAATTCGGCTTCGAGCTGCCAGGTACACCTTGCAAGACGGAATATTGTTGCGAAAAAGTTTCTCCTTGCCTTATTTAAGGTGTCTTCATCCAGAAGAAGCACTTCATGTTCTAGATGAGATACACCAGGGGGCATGTGGTAATCACCCCAGGGGGCGATCCCTAGCATATAAGGCGATGAGGCAAGGATATTATTGGCCCACTATGAAAGCAGACGCAATCGAATTTTCTAAAAAATGTGATAAGTGCTAACGATATTCACCTATACCTCATGTACCGTCCGAGCGGATGACTCCAGTTGATAGCCCTTGGCCTTTGGCTCAGTGGGAGGTCGATATCATCGGGCCCTTACCCATGGGAAAGGGACAAAATAAGTTCGCGATTGTAGCGGTTGATTACTTCACCAAATGGGCCAAGGCAGAACCATTAGCCAAGATTATTGAGAAACAAACCACCAAGTTTATATGGAGAAATATTATATGCCGTTATGGACTCCCCCACACTATAATCACCGACAATGGAACGCAGTTCGACAACGCAGCCTTTGATGAATTTTGTGAAAAATGGAAGATACGTAATCTCCGCACTTCTCCATATCATCCTCAGGCGAATGGGCAGGTCGAGGCAGTGAATAAGATCATCAAGCACCATTTAAAGACCAAGCTAGGTGAATGTAAAGGGGTGTGGCCAGAACTTCTGCCAGAAGTATTATGGGCATATAGAACCACGGCTTGTACATCAACAGGTGAAACCCCTTTCTCCTTAGCATTTGGTGTCGACGCAGTGGTACCAGTGGAAATTCAAGTGCCCTCATATCGGATCGAGCAGTATGACCCCGCGCGTAATCAGGAAAACCTCCGACTTCATCTCGATCTCTTGGAAGAGCGAAGAAATGCTTCCCAAGTACGAATGGCAGCATATCAACAACGTATTTCTCGTTATCGAAATGCTAGGGTTCGGCCTAGATCCTTCCAGCCCGGAGATTTGATACTAAGGCAAAATCTCGGAGTTCCCGCTCGTTCACTGGATCCAAATTGGGAAGGCCTATATCGGGTTATTAGGATTGTGCGACCCGGTACTTATTACCTTGAAGACATGCAGGGAAAGCCCATACGTCGCCCTTGGCACGTAGAGCATTTGCTACGATACTATCTCTAGATTCAATGTAGTTCATAATTATGAATAAAGCGGAAGATATCTTTTGGTCGCTACTCCATTTACTTGGACATGAATAGCCCTAAAGAGGATGCATACAATCCCTTGGCCAATTGCCTACCTTTGGTAGGGTTTAATTCACCTAGGATGGTCGCATTTCCATTTTATGGGTGACCATCCTACCCTCGATAAACTTGGAGTCTCAATCGATAGATCAGTCTATCTCTACGAGGGTATGGTCATCACGACCACCCGGATTGAGCATAATACATCTCTCAATCGATAGATCAGTCTATCTCCACGAGGGTATGGTCGTCATGACCCCCCGGATTGAGCACGTTACATCTCTCAATCGATAGATCAGTCTATCTCCACGAGGGCATGGTCGCTACGACCCCCCGGGTTGAGCACAACTCATTGCAACAGGAAAGCATTCAGTGCATAAAGGAAAAGAAAGTAAACAAAAACGAGAAAGCAATCATTGCATGAAAGGGAGAGTAAACGAGGACAACACTTCCAAAAATATCTTTTCATTGATGATAAATGTTTACAATATCTGCTCGCGGATACAAGAGAGGAAAACAAAAAGAAAATCAATCTCTTGGAGGAGGAGCTGTGCTCTCGACTTCAGGGCCCATTTCTGGAGCCCCTCCAGCTTGCGTGGCTTCAGTCACCTCATTCTCAGCAGCAGCTTGCTCTTCTGCAGCTATGATGGTCGCGACTTGACCAAATTCCCCCATATCAAAGGATGGGATCATTCGTTGCACTACTCTTAGCGTAAAGTCGCGACCAGCATCATATGACTCGTATCTTTCTTCGTCATATAGCTGCGAAGTCCGAAACTCGGAAATTGCCCGAGGACCTTCCTCCGAGAGCATCTTTACAAGGGTGACTTTCTCCTCGTCCCAGTGGATCGAGTCGTCCTTGAGCTGTGCAAGAGCAGAGCGTTCCTTTTCCAAGTTGTCGTTGGCTTCTTTGAGCTGCGACCTGGCCTCCGCAAACTGCTCCTCCAACGAGATCTTGTCTTGGCGAAAGATCTCTCTCTCTCTCTCTCTCAGCCTTCTCCTTCAAACCCGTGAGCTTCACGGAGTCTGAGTCCAAGGCCTGAACCTGTCGATCAGGACTTGGATTTTCTCGATGAGGATCTTCTTCTCCTCATCTCTCTTCCCGATCACCGCCTCACGGGCCTTGAGCAGCTGATCTCTCCCTTGAACTGCCTTCTCCAAGGCAGTCCTCTTCCCCTCAGCTTCATCTATCACGCGACGGGCAGCAACGATATCACGCCTCGTTCGCAGGATAAGATCTAAGCCCTGCAAAAGTAATGAAAAAGGTGAGAAAGTATTCCAGAACATAACAACAGATTAAAGCAGGTCTTGACAGAATCTTACCTGAACCATCCTCACCCCCGCTTCGAGGAAAAGGTTCTCAGGGCTTGGCTCGGGAAGAGAGCCGAAGGTTTGGGGGGGGACGTTCTCGAATAAAAATTTACATATTGGATGGAGGTGGCGGGGGATAGAATATGTCCCGCTCCCAGACGGTTGGGCAACGACCAACCTAGCCGGCTCGCGAGGTGGAGGCATCGACTCGCGAGCAGGAGCCAGCTCTCGAGGCTCTATTTGCTCTCGAGCCTCTTCAGCTGGGGGGCAGCTGGACCCCGCCCCATCCGGGGAATTGTCAGCAATGTTAATCACTGGCGGTCCAGGTGCGACCACCAGTGAGGGAATATTGGGCCCTGCCGGAGCCTCCGCCTTGCTCGCGGGAGGGGCAGGTTGATCGCCACCCTTACGGACGGGTGGTTGAGATGGTTCGGCAGGAGCTATCCTCTGCCTTTTGGAGTTCGTGCCCTTCAGTCGGGGCAGCAAACCCCTCTTCTCCCTGGCCTTCGTCATCTCGGCTTCTCCTCTGGATATTAGGCCCGCTGCTGCAAGTCGCGAGGGAGACAGGCAAGCCTCGATGTGCCTATCACCAACAGGCACCTTGTACACCTTGACAATCTTCTCGTTGATTCCTCCCTTTAGATTTGGTTTTCTCAAGGCCGGGATACCTGCGAGCACAAACAGAGGTCAGAGAATGAAGTAAAACCCTAAAATCCTAGCTAGAGAAAACTGCACAATGTGGGATTGTGCGTACCTTCGCAGAAAAAACGGGTAACACCTGGACCTCTGGAGGAAGCAGACTCCCAGTTCCCGGAAGCGTAGAACCACCGTTTCCTCCAGCCGGGATAGTTCGAGGAGGGTTTCCCAGCACGAAGTTATCCCGGTGCCAGTAACACAAGTAATACCACCCTTCGCTGGAGGGTGCTTTTTTCAGACGGAACATACGGAGGAACTCCTCCGCCATGAGCTCCCCGTTGCCGGCCTGAGCCCAGAGGGCGAAGGAGCCCAGAACTACCCTCCATCCGTTCACGATGAGTTGCCCGGGGGCAATCTTGTAACACCGGAGAACATCGCGTATGAAAGGATGGAGGGGGAGGCGTACCCCCAGGATGAGCTGGTACTCATAAAAAGCTACGCATCCTGGGGGGGGGGGGGGGGGGGGGGAGTCTGGTGTCTCTCCATCTCCAGGCAATCGGAGATTGACTGAGTCGGGGATCAGGTATCTCTCCCATAACTCAGCTAGCCGGTCCTCCGATAAAATAAAAGGATACCCGGCTGCCGTGTATCTCCCTGCCGGAACCCTCGCACTGCTAGAAGCAGAGGATTCCGGAGTGGCATCGCCTAGAGGAACGGTGGTCTCATCAGAGTTCCCAGCCATGAAGTGGTTTTAGGAAGATTAAGAAAAAAAGAAAAGAAAAGAAAAGAGGCCTGTACCCAGGGAAGAAAAGAAAGAAAAGAAGCACCGGAGGAAGAAGAATGAAAAAGATGTTGTAAATTCCCTTCGAAAAAACTTCTGTACAAAAACAGAGAAATGGCGGACTCCGTATATTTATAGGCAATCATTCCGCCACATCTGGTGATACGTGGCAGCCCCTCCTTCGGCGTAGCACTCGAGCAGGCATGCCCATTAACTCCCCTGACACGTGGCAAGCGCCCCTTCATTTTCTGTCTGCGGAAAGGCTGCGGAAAGCTGGCGCTCATTAATTACAGCCCATCATGTATGGTTCCGTTCTCAATGAAGGTAGCGGGCGGTTACGTGTGATAGTGAGCTAAGTCCTTCCCTTACGAAATTCTTGGCGGCAAGGACTTGGGGGGCATCTGTTATAGGCAAAATGGAGATTAACTTAGCTGCTAAAATTTTACACGGATGCCCATCCGACTCTCGAGATCATCTGATCATGAGTCGCAGATTGGGTAAGTGCGGGACGCCCATCCGACTCTCGAGATCATCTGATCATGAGTCGCAGATTGGGTAAGTGCGGGACGCCCGTCCGACTCTCGAGATCATCTGATCATGAGTCGCAGATTGGGTAAGCGCGGGACGCCCATCTGACTCTCGAGATCATCTAATCATGAGTCGCAGATTGGGTAAGTGCGGGACGCCCATTCGACTCTCGAGATCATCTGAGCGAGAGTCGCAGAATTGATAAATACGGAGCAGCTATTCGCAAGTCTCGAGTTCTCATAGCCGATAGTCAAATACGGCAAAGCAAAATCAGCGAGCAGACCTTCTCGTAAGTCGTTGAAAGGTGTTACGTCTAAATGAGCGAGTACTTGGACTCGCGACTATATTCCAACATGCGAACAACTTTTCCGCGGTGACACCTCTTAGCCTTCAGTACCAGCACCCGATTCCCGTCGAGCAGCTTGTTCAATCCCTCTGCGATACCAAGCAGGGCTACACCCAGTTCGGTGGTTTCCGTCCCGTCGGCGTCTCCTTCCTTTTCACCGGCTATGACTCCAACTATGGTTTTCAGCTCTACATGAGCGATCAACGCTATTACTACGCCTACCAGCGGCCCGTATAGGTCGGGTTTGGGCTTATCTTCTCTTGTGGTTCCGAATCTCAAGGGATTGCTATCAAGGAACATGATTGCCAAAATAAGTCATCGGGTTAGATCTCGTCTCCAAGGATAAGGATCTTATCCCACGAAATTAGCGGCATCTCGGTATCGTACACGAAATCAGTGGGATCTCGATATCTTACGTGACAGATGGGATTGCTCCAGATCTATATAAAGAGGTGACTCCATTAAGAGAAGGGTACACATTATTCAATCTCAGCCCCGTTTGGCTTGATTATTCTTCTTCTTGCTTTGCTTGACTTAAGCATCGGAGGGCTAACGGCTGGATCCCAGCCACCCTTAGTTGCTGTCTGTCTTCTTTCAGGTCCATCGGCGGAAGTATCTATTGGAGAGAAGGTGAACGTTCGGAAGATTCAGTTACAAAATCTGACGTTAACAATCACAATAACATTCAAGGCAATTATATGATGAATTTGTAAGTAAAGACTATCATAGGCATTTCATCAAACAGTTAGCATTCATGATTGACTAAACCATTCAACACATAGCAATCATTCAATCTCACAATGCACAACGATTTATAGTGGTTCGGTTTCCCTACTCCACTCCCGGCTCAAGATCTCAACCTATGAGACCACCGGATTTCACTATAGTCGTGGTTTTAAATCAAGTTAACCATCAACCTTAACATCCTTTGATTTAGGACCACGTTTACCATCCGCCGATGGCCCAATCTTGGGACTTGACGAGTTTGGATCTCAAACTCTCACCAATCCTAATCCAAGGACGATCACGTACACTCCCGCCGGAGTTTCCCAATCCAGGGAATAGTGATTCAATAAATGGACTCTCAAATACTAGACATACCTAGATGATTGAGCCCCGATTCAATGCCTTTGATGAGTAGCTTAAGCTCCACTTGCTTCAGCTTCTTTTTGTGTTCCCAAGATCAGCTATCGATGCAAATGATGTGATTATGATTATGCTGGGTAGTTGGGAGAGAGATGGTCAAGTTCCTCTTGCCTATTCAATGCAATGGTTATGAGGGAACTACCAAACTTCAGCATTCAATGGCTATAAACGACCTCATAAAAATATTTCGAAGGTAGGTCAGCCATGAATGTAGTCTTGATTTCATACTTCAAACCGAGCTTTGAATACTCAATGACAACCCATTAACGGCTAGGTTTGAATGATGAACTTAAGGGAGTTAAGAACAAGGAGGGTAGGAAGATGTGAGTAAAGACTCTCTCTCTTAGCTCTTGATGGGTGTTGAATGCATGCCAAGAAAGACCACAAGATATTGCTATATAGAGCCCCTAATGATGGCCCCAACGGATAAAAAACGGTTACATCCGACCTGTCAGAGAGAGGCCTCAACCGGTCGGACAGACCCATCGTAATTTAAAATGTAGCACTTCATTTGGGTCTGTCCGACCGGTTAAGACCGGTCGGATAGGCTTGCTGGAGTCATTGCTATATGCAATCCGACCGGTCAAGACCGGTCGGCTGCCTACTTGGATCAAAGCAGCATAGCTACTGGACAATTTTTTTTTCAATCCCACAAGGCTGCTAGACACATATGAATTGCTGGCCGACCGATCAAGACCGGTCGGCAGTCCAACTGAAATTCTCATAGCAAGGTCACTGACCTCTTTTGATGTTCCTGGCCGACCGATCAAGACCGGTCGGCTGTCTTGGCAGCCCACATTCAGCACTGCTGCTGGACAGGTCTAGAACTACTGGCCGACCGGTCAAGACCGGTTGGCTGTTCAGCTGAAGTTATCACAGCAAGTTTGCTGTCTGCGTTGATGAGCCTGGCCGACCGGTCAAGACCGGTCGACTGTCTAGACGTTTTCATTATAGCAATGTTGCTGGACATATCTTGTAGTTCTGGCCGACCGGTCAAGACCGGTCGGTTGTCTAGATGATTTTGTCACAGCAAGCTTGCTAGACTAAGGTAAGGGGTCAGACCGACTGGTCATGACCGATCGGCTGCCTTGAGATCTTTCAACATAGCAGCGGATCACTTCAATGATGAAGTATGAAGTGATTAGGTGCATGGAGTCCAATGTTTGGACATGTTTTCAATCACGATTAGCACCTGTCATGGACATACAAGTCTGATCAACTTGAGCTAGGGTCGAGAAGGTATGGGATAAGTTAGGTCAGTCATTACGCCATTCATTGATGTTTTGGGTTTCCTAAGGTCGATCTATATGCAACTTACCTGAGATCTTGTTTCAGCTTGAGCTTGAGCAATGGAAGAAGCATAATCTTCAAGTCTTGAGCTTCAAATCTTCGACGGGGCTCACACGACAAGACGCGACCAACCAACACGGCAAATGACAAAATAAAGTGTACTAACAATCTCCCCCTTTGTCAATTGCGTGACAAAACATCTATCCTAGACACATCATGACTTCCTTATCATGATGGACCCTTAAACAGAAAGAAATATACACCCAATTACATGTCTATATAGATATACAAAATGATCTTTACAAAAGGACATGTACATACTCAATTTTCTTCAAACTCTCCCCCTCAATGCTTGCACCTACAAAGTCCTGCAAAAAGATATAATCGGACCTTTTAGGTGGGATGATTCTCCCCCTTTTTGTTAGTAATTGACAAGGGTTAACTAGCAAAAAGATATGCCTAAGAAAGCTGCAAAGTTAGTGCCGAAAATATATCAATCACATAAAACAGGGAAGAGATATAAAAATTGAAACCCCGAGGAGATTTAAAGAACTAAACATGCCAGATTACAAGTAATCATGAAAGCATAGAGGGCTTATAGCCCAATCAACCAACCACCCCTCCAGATGTATATCTGTTCGCTTCCCCAAGTGTAGGGTTGCGATGTAGTAATAAACTCGGTAATACCGAGGTCGATCCACAGGGACTTATGTAGGATGTCACAAACTCATCCACAAGTTTCTATTGAAGCTAACAATCAAAGTTTAAATAGAATGTGTATGTTTAATAGTTTAAGCTAAATTGAATGTAAACAAGTATAAGAAGGCACTAGGGGTTCGAGGATCCACTTGTAGCAATCCTCGATGTTTAATCCTCTGTGGTTTCCCATTCTCTCAACTAGAATCACCAGTCAGGTCTATCTAGTCGGATAATAGAACTGTTAAACCAGAAGTCTGTAACATGTAGTTCTGTGCACAAAGTTCACTCAACTCTAGGATGATCTGAGCATGCTCATTGCATAGGTCAATCACCTTTTCTATAGGTCCAATTCCCAACCATAACCATCCTCAAGTCTTCTCACAAGACAAGGCTAGATCATGATTTGAACTGGATTCAAATTATATGCACAGTCCATACATATTCCAGATAATCAACCAAAACTAGAACTTTGGCATGAAGCCCCTTTATGAAGAGCTTGATACTAGAGCGCACTCCAATTCCTCGGATCATACAGGTCTAGACCGTTGCAAACAAATTAAGAAGATAAGTAATCCATCCAAACATCCATGAGTCATCACAAGACTAAGAGAAATTACTTAAAAACTTGTATAAACTTCAAACCTTAGTTCATAATCATGAATTCCAAACTGAAAACCACTTAACTACGAATTAAAACATCTTGGACATACTACAAGCTTCACCTCTTAGCCCTAGCTAAGAGGTTTAGCTGCTCATGATCCAAGGAAACATGAAACAACTACAAAAAGCATAAAAACAGCAAAGCAAACCAAAAGGAGTTGTGAAACTCCAATCTTCACTTTCACAGCTTCCAACCTCGCTTGAACCCTTCTAGGATACCCTAGGAACAATCCCTAGGTGTCTATTTATAGTCTGGAGGCTCCACGACTTCGGAAGAATCGAGAAAGTGCGTAACACTTACGCAGCGCAGAGAAAATCGGACGTTACTTAGGAGTTTCTAAGTCAGTACACCTGGCCGACCGGTCACGACCGGTCGGCCTCAATACACGTTCATTCCAGCAAGCATGGCCGACCGGTCATGACCGGTCGGCCTTGTAAGGCATTAGTCCAGCAAGCTTGTCCGACCGGTCATGACCGGTCGGACGTTTTCCTTTATACTCCAGCAGCCATGGCCGACCGGTCATGACCGGTCGGCCTACTAAAACCTTCCTCCAGTGACTGTGTCCGACCGGTCATGACCGGTCGGATGTCTTCAGCACTTCCCCCATGTACATGGCTGACCGGTCACGACCGGTCAGCTCCCTTTTCTTCTTGTGTTCTTCCTTCCTTTCTTCTGCTTTCTTCTTTCCTTACTTCTTTCTTTGTTCCCTTCTTCCTTCGGCTCTCTTTGGATCTTCATTTCAGGTTCTAAATCAGCCCTTTTTATCTTCAATTATGTGGGGCCACTCTCAGTCCTGTAGTCACAAAACATGCATTGGATTAGCCTACAAACCATATAAACCTTGCACAATGAGTGATGAATTGGGGTTAGAATATGCACAATTAAGGGCTCAACACACCCCCCAACCAGCATTTTGCTAGTCCCGAGCAAAACATGCGTGAAGCTAATCTCATTTTTCAGATTCAACTCTCTTTCAGAAACCATCCTTCTATACATTCCAGGGTTCATAAGTGTAAGATTCAGAAAGATTAGGCGTCAAAGGTTGGCACCATAAATCCTCAAGACATAATAGGCATTCATATGAGATTCCCACTGATTGGTTGATAAATAGAGGGAATTGAACAAATTCATCCTAGTGTGGGTAGTGAAAATTCATTCTACGAGTTTCTAGGATTATCTTCTTCATAGATCAACTAGACTATAGAACTCAAGGTACATAGAGCTACATCAAGCCAATGACAGGAATTTGCCTTACCGTCCTTCCGACGACTTTCACACTACGTCCCATTTCCAGCTTTGGTTACGGGTAGACCATCCCCCGGCTGGTAGTAGGTAGCCCTAATCGGAATTTTCCACCGTTTTTTTTTTCACATTCCCAATTTCATCCTTCCTTTTCCTTTTTCTTTTTAAATTAGATAGGATTTTTAGAAATCCATATCTTTCATTATTTTCCCATGGACAAGGATGGACAAAGTACCCCGGCCTGATTTCTCAATACCTTAATTCAAAGTCTAACTCATCCCTAAATCACATAATCCCTTCAACTCATGAAAATCGTGTAATGTGAACTAGGTGTAAAAGTGTTCAGATTTTCTATCAATCACAAAAATAGGGGAGTTCACATATAAAACCATTATGCAATGAGAGATTCCAGACATCCAGCCTTATACACTTCATATCTCCTCCTCTTATGCTCATATCAACTCGACTGCATAGAACCAATGTTTTCCAAAAGAGTTTCAAATTTTTGAAAGAAAAACAAAAAATTTCCACATAATTGCTTGAGATGTTGCAAAATGCTGGATTCATCCAAGCGGTCCTACACCCCCCAACCAAATCTTAAAAAAGCATTGTCCTCAATGTAAAAGATGCGCAATGAGCAAAACATGAGAGCAATTTGAAAATAAAAGGGAGTGAGGAATGATATTACCTGAGAGAGTGAACATTGGAAATCTTCCTCATTCTAACAAACCTATGAAAACGAAAACAAAAACAGCAAAGTCCTAATCCTAACTACTCTATACCTCCATCAGAGTAGGAGATCAATCATCCTGATACACAGGATCATTCAGGGGTATGGACATACCTTCTGAAGAAAAATTCTCAAAGAACGGCTTTAATCGCTGCCCATTTGCTTTGAAAATGTTGCCGTTCCTCGGATTCAACAGCTCGACAGTCCCATACGGATAGACAGTTTGCACAATGTAGGGACCGGTCCATCGAGATTTCAGTTTTCCCGGAAATAGATGTAAGCGAGAATTATACATGAGGACTTTTTGGTTGATCGTGAATGTCTTGCGAAGAATATTCTTATCATGAAATATCTTCGTCTTGTCCTTGTAAATTCTCGCATTCTCATAAGCGTCATTCCGGATTTCTGCAAGTTCATTCAATTGTAGTTTGCGTAACGAGCTTGCCTTGTTAGAATTGAAATTCATCTTCTTAATAGCCCAATATGCCTTATGTTCCAATTCCACAGGTAGGTGACAAGCCTTCCCATAGACAAGTCTATAGGGAGACATTCCAATAGGGGTTTTAAAGGCAGTACGGTAAGCCCAAAGCGCATCGGTAAGTCGAAGTGACCAATCCTTGCGATCGGGATTCACCGTTTTCTCCAAAATGTGTTTAATTTCCCTATTGGATATCTCAGCTTGTCCGCTAGTTTGTGGGTGATAGGGAGTGCTCACTTTGTGTGTAACGCCATATTTCTTCATTAAGGCTGCAAAAGGGCGATTGCAAAAGTGAGACCCTCCATCACTTATGATGACTCGAGGCGTTCCAAACCGGGAAAGAATATTTTCTTTTAAAAATCGAATGACCGTTTTATGGTCATTATTCCGGCAAGGAATGGCCTCGACCCATTTGGAGACATAATCAACAGCAAGTAAGATGTATAGATTTCGAAAAGAAGATGGGAATGGGCCCATGAAATCGATGCCCCAACAATAAAAAATTTCGATAATTAAAATGGGATTAAGTGGCATCATATTTCTACGGGAGATTCCTCCTAGTTTCTGACAAGGTTCACATGCTTTGCAAAACTCATGTGTGTCTTTGAACATGGTGGGCCAATAAAACCCACATTGCAGAATTTTCGCTGTGGTCTTTTTGGCTGAAAAATGGCCACCACATGCTTGAGAATGACAGAAGGAGATGATACTTTGTTGTTCATCATTTGGGACACATCTCCTTATGATTTGATCGGGACAATATTTGAACAGGTATGGGTCGTCCCATAGAAATTTCCGTACCTCTGAGAAGAATCTATCCTTATCTTGCTTTTTCCAATATGTAGGAATTGTACCTGTAGCAAGATAATTAGCAATGTCCGCATACCATGGCAATTGGGAAACAGCAAAAAGTTGTTCATCAGGGAACATGTCATTGATTGCAGTTGTTTCAGGGGAATCAGTGAGGACAAGTCGAGAGAGGTGGTCAGCTACTACATTCTCTACTCCTTTCTTATCACGTATTTCTAAGTCGAATTCTTGGAGTAGGAGGATCCATCTTAATAACCGTGGTTTAGCATCCTTCTTAGAGAGAAGATACTTAAGCGCGGCATGATCAGTGAATACAATGATCTTGGATCCAATCAAGTAGGATCTGAACTTCTCCAAGGCAAAAACTACGGCTAGAAGTTCCTTTTCAGTAGTGGTGTAGTTTGCCTGGGCTGAGTTTAGGGTTCTACTTGCATAGTAGATAACACGTGGCTTTTTATCTTTTCTTTGGCCTAACACGGCCCCAATAGCATAGTCGCTAGCATCGCACATAATCTCAAAAGGAAGGCTCCAATCAGGTGGTTGCATTATTGGGGCGCATGTCAACATGCCTTTAAGGGTGGTAAAGGCCTTTTGACATTCTTCACTCCACTCAAATGAATTTTCCTTTTGAAGTAGGTTACATAAAGGACGAGAGAGTGAACTGAAATCCTTTATGAACCGTCTATAAAATCCTGCGTGTCCTAAAAAGGACCGTATATCTCGTATGCTTTTGGGTGGTGGAAGGTTAGAGATAAGGTCAATTTTCGCCTTGTCCACCTCAATTCCATTTTGTGAAACGATGTGACCAAGTACAATTCCCTTTTTAACCATGAAGTGACACTTTTCCCAATTGAGCACAAGGTTCTTCTCTTCACATCTTTTTAGCACAGATTTCAAGTGCTCAAGGCACTCATCAAAGCTACAACCGAATACGGAAAAATCATCCATGAAGACTTCGAGAATTGTCCCCACCATGTCAGAAAAGATGCTCATCATACAACGCTGAAAGGTGGCAGGGGCATTACATAGTCCAAACGGCATCCGTCGATAGGCGAAAGTGCCGAATGGACATGTGAATGTAGTCTTTTCTTGGTCTTCACGGGCAATTTCTATTTGGTTGTACCCTGAATAGCCATCAAGAAAGCAAAAGTGGGAATGACCCGCCAACCGTTCTAAAATCTGATCAACAAACGGTAGGGGGAAGTGGTCTTTCCTCGTGACAGTGTTTAGCTTCCTGTAGTCAATGCACATTCTCCAACCGGTAGTAACTCTAGTTGGCACGAGTTCGTTATTGGCATTGGCTACGATGGTTATTCCAGATTTCTTAGGCACCACTTGAGTTGGGCTCACCCATTGGCTATCAGATATTGGGTAAATGATACCTACATCCAATAGTTTCACCACTTCGGCCTTAACCACATCCTTCATATTTGGATTTAGTCGTCTTTGTGGTTGCCGGGATGTCTTTGCATTTTCCTCAAGGTGTATGCGGTGAGTGCAAATCAGTGGGTCTATGCCTTTGAGATCCGTAATTGTCCATCCGATGGCACTCTTGTGCTCTAATAGAGTGGCTATTAGCCTACTCTCTTGTTCCTCATCCAAGTGGGAAGAAATCACCACTGGATATGTCTCATCTCGACCTAAATAAACATATTTTAGCTCACTTGGCAATGGTTTTAGGTCGAGTTTTGACACCTTAATGTTGGATGGGAGGGCCTTGTTCTCATTTATAGGCAAAGGTTCAATTGGGGCCCTCCATCTTTTATTTTCACGCACCAGCATCACATCTAGAATGGCATCCATCTCTTGTGTTGTATCATCATTCATATCATGGAGATGGGCCACACAGGCCTCCAAAGGGTCGGAAAATAGTGACAAGGGGATTGTATCTTCCATGAATGATTCGATCATGTTTAATTCGTGGATATCATCATCAACTTCCCGTGGTTGTTTGCATAACTCAAATATGTTAAGCTCAAGGGTCATATTTCCAAAGGACATTTGTACAAGTCCGTTTCTACAATTGATAATGGCGTTTGAGGTAGCTAGAAATGGCCGTCCAAGTATGACGGGAATTTGAGTACCGGTGCCTATCATGGGATGTGTGTCCAAGACAATAAAATCTACTGGATAGTAGAATTTATCAACTTGGACTAGAACATCCTCTACCATTCCTCTCGGTATCCGGATGGATCTATCAGCAAGTTGGAGTGTGGTTTTGGTGGGTTTCAATTCACCTAACCCAAGTTGTTCATAGGCCGAGTATGGAATGAGATTCACACTTGCCCCCAAGTCGAGTAGGGCTTGTTTAATCTGGTAGTCTCCTATGATGCATGATATGGTTGGACTACCCGGATCTTTGTATTTTTGGGGCACCTCTTGTTTGATGATGGCACTCAAATTCTCAGCCAAAAGCACTTTGTTGTGAACATTATGTTTCCTTTTGATTGTACACAATTCCTTTAAAAATTTGGCATAAGATGGTATTTGTTTTATTGCATCCAACAGCGGAATGTTGATCTTCACCTGCTTGAAAACTTCCAGAATCTCCAGATTTTTATCTAAAGGTTTAGGTGAAATCAACCTTTGTGGAAAATGGGGCAACCGGCTTGTATTGTCTTTCCGGTTCTTTCTCTTGTGGAATATTGTTTGGGCTATCATCCTCTTTGGGAATTTTCGGATCCTTAGGCTTGGGGGCCTTCACCGGATTGGATTTATCAATTTCTTTCCCACTTCTCAAAGTGGTGATAGCTTGGACATGTTCCGTATGGTGGGAGGATGAGCTTGCATCTTGTATCTCATATTGGGTCCTTGGGTTAGGAAGAGGTTGGGCAGGGAGTGTGCCCTTCTCTCTAACACTAAGGTGAGCTTCAACTCTAGCCAAAGATGTTTTCAATTCATTGATGGCTTGGTTTGAGTTTTGATTGAATTTCAATTGCTCTTGCATGAACCCATCTATTTTTAGAGAGTTTGTCTTGTTATGCTCATTCTGGACTGATACAAATGCACCCAACATCTCTTCTAGTGATACTTTTGGAGTGTTGTTTGCATTTGCATTGGGCCCATTCTTCCAACTGAAGTTGGGATGGTTCTTCCAATTAGGATTATACGTGTTAGAGTTTGGAGCACCATATTGCTGCTGATAACTGTTTATGGCATTTGTTTGTTCTTGTAAGATGCTTTGGACTGCTGAAATTGTGGGACAATCTGGTGTAGCATGTTGATTTCCAGCACAAATTCCACAAACAGTTTCAACCTCAGTGGAGTTGATTGTTTCTCCTTTCCTTAATTCCATGGCTTCGACCTTTCTTGTAAGGCTAGCCAACCGTGCACTTATGCTATCTTCTTCTGATAGGACATACATTCCTCCCTTTTCCTTTTGTTGGCCAATCTTGGAATTTGTTGGTTTAGGTGTGTCCCAAGATTGTGCACTTTCAGCCAATTCTTCCAGATAATCCCATGCTTCATCAGCTTCCTTATTCATGAACTCCCCATTACACATCATCTCTATAAATTGGCGCATGGATGGAATCAGTCCTTCATAGAAAAAACTTATAATCCGCCAATTTTCATAGCCATGATGTGGGCATGCGTTTAATAGGTCCTTGAATCTCTCCCAACATTGGGAAAAGGTTTCATCCTCCTTTTGGGCAAAGTTCATGATAAGGCGCTTAAGCATGTTCGTTTTGTGAGTAGGGAAGAATTTTTTTATAAATTCTCTGTGCATATCGTTCCATGACCCGATTGATCTTGGCCTTAATGCATACAGCCAACCCTTGGCTTTATCCTTAAGAGTGAAAGGGAAGAATTTAAGTCTTACTACATCTTCAGTCACATTTGCAAAGTGCATGGTGGTGATTACCTCATCAAACTCCCTAAAGTGTTGATAGGCACTTTCACTGTCTAAACCATGGAATTTAGGGAGAAGATTGATCACTCCCGGTTTCAAATCCACATTCCCTGCATTTGGTGGAAATACTATGCATGAGGGAGTGCTTGTTCTTGCAGGTTGCAAGAAATCACGTAAAGTCCTAGGTCGGGGAACATTCTCAACCACATTCTCCCCTGTTTCGGTTTGATTTTGAACCGGGTTAGGTTGATTTGTAGCCATACTTTCAGATAAAATTGGAGAATCTAGATGTCTCTTAGCACATGGCTCTCTATCAATCCCTTCTACTATCCCCCCTTCACTTATGAGTCGGTTATTGGAATCCCGAGCCCAATGTGGCATGCAAAACCAAAAATAAGAAACAAAAAGAAAGGAGAATTCTTCCTCCCTTTTCTTTACTCTTCTCTAAGATCGAAGCACAAGGTGTCTTGCAATGGCTAGGCCAGAAGCAAGGATAAAGACCGATTTCTCCTGGTCAATAGGGGTTCAGAAAACTCCCCACCCACTCTTTGAATCTTTTGAGAAAAAGTACAGAAAAAGGAAAAAGAGGAGTAGAGATGAGAAAAGAAATCTCTGAGCACAAGGTGAACCAAGGCGGCTGAGCCGACCAATAGGAATCCAGGTGGCAAAAAGGCCGACCTTTTAGAGATCCAAAAGGAATCTCCACCCACTCTACAAGAGATGAATAGGAATGAAATAGGAGAAGGAGAAGAGTAAGGTTTAGAAAGATAGAACCTGATTCGCACTTGAAACTCTTGTATCTTCTTCAGCTTCCTAGAAATCCCTGAAAAGAAAAAAATCAAATAAATAAACTAAGTTAGTTCTAAAAATCTAAAAGAGTCCTAAATAGATACTAATTTCAGAAATTTGTGAAAACCGTCAAGGTCCCCGGCAACGGCGCCAAAAACTTGTTCGCTTCCCCAAGTGTAGGGTTGCGATGTAGTAATAAACTCGGTAATACCGAGGTCGATCCACAGGGACTTATGTAGGATGTCACAAACTCATCCACAAGTTTCTATTGAAGCTAACAATCAAAGTTTGAATAGAATGTGTATGTTTAATAGTTTAAGCTAAATTGAATGTAAACAAGTATAAGAAGGCACTAGGGGTTCGAGGATCCACTTGTAGCAATCCTCGATGTTTAATCCTCTGTGGTTTCCCATTCTCTCAACTAGAATCACCAGTCAGGTCTATCTAGTCGGATAATAGAACTGTTAAACCAGAAGTCTGTAACATGTAGTTCTGTGCACAAAGTTCACTCAACTCTAGGCTGATCTGAGCATGCTCATTGCATAGGTCAATCACCTTTTCTATAGGTCCAATTCCCAACCATAACCATCCTCAAGTCTTCTCACAAGACAAGGCTAGATCATGACTTGAACTAGATTCAAATTATATGCACAGTCCATACATATTCCAGATAATCAACCAAAACTAGAACTTTGGCATGAAGCCCCTTTATGAAGAGCTTGATACTATAGCGCACTCCAATTCCTCGGATCATACAGGTCTAGACCGTTGCAAACAAATTAAGAAGATAAGTAATCCATCCAAACATCCATGAGTCATCACAAGACTAAGAGAAATTACTTAAAAACTTGTATAAACTTCAAACCTTAGTTCATAATCATGAATTCCAAACTGAAAACCACTTAACTACGAATTAAAACATCTTGGACATACTACAAGCTTCACCTCTTAGCCCTAGCTAAGAGGTTTAGCTGCTCATGATCCAAGGAAACATGAAACAACTACAAAAAGCATAAAAACAGCAAAGCAAACCAAAAGGAGTTGTGAAACTCCAATCTTCACTTTCACAGCCTCCAACCTCGCTTGAACCCTTCTAGGATACCCTAGGAACAATCCCTAGGTGTCTATTTATAGTCTGGAGGCTCCACTGACTTCGGAAGAATCGAGAAAGTGCGTAACACTTACGCAGCGCAGAGAAAATCGGACGTTACTTAGGAGTTTCTAAGTCAGTACACCTGGCCGACCGGTCACGACCGGTCGGCCTCAATACACGTTCATTCCAGCAAGCATGGCCGACCGGTCATGACCGGTCGGCCTTGTAAGGCATTAGTTCAGCAAGCTTGTCCGACCGGTCATGACCGGTCGGACGTTTTCCTTTATACTCCAGCAGCCATGGCCGACCGGTCATGACCGGTCGTCCTACTAAAACCTTCCTCCAGTGACTGTGTCCGACCGGTCATGACCGGTCGGATGTCTTCAGCACTTCCCCCATGTACATGGCTGACCGGTCACGACCGGTCAGCTCCCTTTTCTTCTTGTGTTCTTCCTTCCTTTCTTCTGCTTTCTTCTTTCCTTACTTCTTTCTTTGTTCCCTTCTTCCTTCGGCTCTTTTTGGATCTTCATTTCAGGTTCTAAATCAGCCCTTTTTATCTTCAATTATGTGGGGTCACTCTCAGTCCTGTAGTCACAAAACATGCATTGGATTAGCCTACAAACCATATAAACCTTGCACAATGAGTGATGAATTGGGGTTAGAATATGCACAATTAAGGGCTCAACAATATCCAGACACATAAAGAACACAAATCATGATGCTAAAAATGGCAAATATCCCCGAACCATCCAACCTCCCACAAATATGTAATAAGGATCAAGAGCTCATGAAGAGAAAGAGATATGACTAGAGTGAATAGAAATAACATCCATACATATACCAAAATGGGCAAGCAGCCCAATGTAGATATGCGTCAATTCGTGCAAAATATACAGTTGTTAGATAAACTAGACATACCCAGCACCAATGGACGTCTGGAGGTTCGCAAAGTGAACTGAGTCCAAGGGTTTCGTTAGGATGTCGGCTAGCTGACTCTTGGTAGGCACATGTTCGAGAGATACTATGCGATCTTCAACCAATTCTCAAATAAAGTGATGCCTAATATCAATGTGCTTAGTGCATGAGTGCTGTACTGGATTTTTTGAAATATTTATAGCACTAGTATTGTCACAAAATAGGGTCATTGTGCCTTGGTTAATCCCATAATCGGTCAAGGTTTGTTTCATCCATAATAATTGTGCACAACAACTTCCGGCAGCAATATACTCTACTTCAGCTGTGGATAGAGAAATGGAGTTTTGTTTCTTATTATGCCACGCCACAAGGCAATTTCCAACATAAAAGCACCCCCCACTGGTTGATTTACAATCATCCATGTTACCAGCCCAGTCGGCATCTGAATACCCCGCAATATCTATAGATGAATCAAATGGGTACCAAAGGCCATATTCGGTAGTGCATCCTACAAACCGGATGATTAGCTTAACAGCGGTGAGGTGAGATTCTTTGGGATCAGCCTGAAACCGAGCACATGCACCTACACTAAATGCAATATCTGGTCTACTAGCAGTGAGATAAAGAAGACTACCAATCATGCTTCTATAAAGATGTTGATCTACACTTTTCCCTACAAGGTCTTTCGATAGTTTAACAGTGGTGCTCATAGGTGTAGTGTATGATCGACCAAAGTCTAAGCCAAATCTCTTAACAAGATCTTTAGCATACTTTGGCTTGGGTAATGAATATTCCTGATGCAAGTTGTTTTACTTGAAGCCCTAGAAACATGTTAAGTTCTCCTACCATACTCATTTCAAATTCTGATGTCATTAATTAGCAAAGGAGATGGACATTTTCTCACATATGGATCCAAAAACAATGTCATCCACATAAATCTGAGCAATCAATACGGAATTCTCGGCTTCTCTTATAACGAGAGTTTTGTCAACGCTCCTCCTAGCAAAATCATGGTCTATAAGAAAGTGAGTTAGGCATTCATACCATGCACGGGGAGCTTGCTTGAGTTCGTAAAGAGCCTTTTTCAATCTGTATACTTTGTGAGGATATTTAGGATCAATGAATCCTTTTGGTTGTTCAACATACACTTCCTCATCAAGAATACCATTCAAGAAAGCGCTTTTTACATCCATTTGAAATAATTTGAACTTTAAAGCACAAGCAACAGCCATTAGAATTCTAATAGACTCGAGTCTAGCTACAGGGGAAAATATTTCATCAAAATCAATACCTTTTATTTGTGAATATCCCTGAGCAACTAATCGAGCCTTATTCCATATTACATTCCCAGATTCATCGGATTTATTCTTGAAAATCCATTTGGTTCAAATCACATTTTTCCTTTCAGGCCTGTCGACCAGATACCAAACCTCATTTCTAATGAATTGTTGAAGCTCTTCTTGCATTGCAAGGATCCAAAATTCATCATTTAGAGCTTCATCAGTATCTTTTGGTTCTATTTTAGAAGTGAAGCACATGTGACTGTTGACTGCCTCTAACTGTCTCCTGGTTTTGACACCAGCGTTAGGATCCCCAATGATTTGATTGAGGGGGTGATCCTTGACAACTTGCACAGCACCAGGAGTAGTGGGGGCATTTGGAGACGAGCGTTGTTTATCAAATTTGCCTATCTTGCATATACCCTCATCTTCTTCTTCATCACCTGGAGACACTGATGTATCCAAGCTATCATCTACAGTCACATTGATTGACTCTTGAACTGATGAGGTACGAATGTTGTAGACACGAAAGACTCTACTATTTAATGAGTACCCTAAGAAGATACCCTCATCACTCTTGGAGTCAAACTTTCCCAAATTTTCACGGTCTCTTAGAATATAACATGTACTACCAAAGACCTTAAAGTATTTCACATTTGGTGTCTTTCTACACACAGTTCATAAGTAGTTTTGTTTAAACCTGCCCTTAAATAAACTCGATTTATAATATAGCAGGCAGTGTTTACTGCTTCGGCCCACAGATTTTGTGTAAGATTCTTATTATTAAGCATAGTTGTGGCCATATCCAACAATACTCAATTTTTTCTTTCAGCAACCCCATTGTGTTGTGGTGTTTTGGGTGCTGAGAACTTATGGTGAATACCTAATTCATCACACAATTCCTTTAAACGATGATCTTCAAATTCACTGCCGTGATCACTCATGATTCTCGTTACCATGTATTCTTTTTCATTGTGAAGTCGCTTCACTAGTTTTTGAAATTCTTCAAATGTGTCAGATTTTTCTCTTAGGAAGGCGACCCATGTGAATCTGGAGTAATTATCAACGACTACAAAGAAGTATCATTTTCCACCTTTGCTAAGTACCCTGGTAGGACCAACTAGGTCCATGTGTAGTAGTTCAAATGGTTTTGATGTGACCAGGATAGAGGTTCTCTTGTGTGCAACCTTGATTTGTTTACCTTTTTGGCAAGCGATGCACACAGCATTAGGTCTTTTACCCATCTTAGGTAGACCTCTCACCAATTTTTTCTGACTCAGTTTAAATAGATTTCTATAATGAACATGACTGAGTCGATGGTGCCATAGTTCTGTTTCATCCTTAATGGCCACGTGACACATGGTGGAGGAGGTTGGATTGTTGTGATTTTCAATGACATAGCAGTTGTCTCCTGTGCGTAGACCTTTCATAACTAATTTACCTGTGGAGTTTAGGATCTTGCACATGTCTTTGGAGAAGCTTACTGAGTGCTCTTCATCACAAATTTGTGAGATACTCAAAAGGTTGTGTTTAAGACCATCAACATAAAGCACATTTTTTATTTCGGGCAAACCTAGCCCAGTGATGGTTCCTTTAACAATGATTTTAGCCATGCTTCCATCACCAAATGTGACAGACCCACCATCAAATTCATCATATGCACAAAATTGAGATCTATCACCTGTCATGTGTCTAAAGCAACCACTATCTAAGTATCATCTAGGGGTATTCCCAGCTTTTAGGGTAGTATGAATGACCAAACACTTGTTCTTAACTACCTATTTAGTTGTTGTCCTTTTATGAGGGGTATTCTTATGGTGAGATTCTCTAGTTTTCTTAGGAGAATCGGATTTTCCTTTTTCACGCAAGAGAAGAGCAGTTTTCAAATTCAACATTTTAACTTGCTCCAACAGCTCATCCATCCTCTTGTCCTTCCTAGGAAGTGTAGGATAATTCTTTCGAATGTTTCCTCTTTTTGGTGAAGTATGCATAGAAGGATTCCAATTAGCTTGCATATTTTTCCCGGTCGGTACAAATTTACCTTTCAAGTTTCTGACCGGATTTTTGAAAACCATGCATTCAAACTTTAGGTGGCCAATGTCACCACAAGCATGGCAGACAGGAGATACTTTAGTTTTACTCCCCGATGCACCATGATCTTTTCTTACAATCAGATGGACTGAGGTAGTTTTTGAAGAGTGACTGTCATAGCCCAAACCTCTTCTGTCCATTGGTGATCTTACAACACCTAGGAGTTTTTCAAGGTTTTTTTCTCCTTGGGCGAAGCGTCTTCTGGAGTCAACAACTTGACACTTAAGATTATCAATTTCAGTGTTCGCCTCTTTGAGTTCTTTCTCAAGTCTAGCATGCTTGTCTAGAGATTCACCACTCATGAACTTTTTCTTTTCTTGTTCAAGCTCATCATTCTTCCTTTTCAGTTCTTCTAGATCTTGACCCATCTTTTGATTCTCAATTTTCAATCTGTCAAGACTTTTTGTCAATTTATCATTTTTAGCCTTCATTTGGCCCAACTTTTTAATGGTATTCATATTTTCAATGTACAGTTGGTTATATACCCCCTGAAGGCTTTCATCCTCATCCTCATCATCACTTAAAGAATCATTTTCTGTGTTAGAGGATTCATGATCATCAATGTCTTCGGTGATCTTTACAATGGGCTCAATTTGAGGCACAATATCAGTGATGGAAGCCATTAAAATTTTGATTGAGCCTTGTTCCTCATCACTTTGGTATATGTTTGATTCTGATTCAGATCCTTCATTATCATCCCATGTAGCTGCCATTGCCTTTTTCTTGGTCTTTTTATCGTGCACTCGGATGCAATGTGACCAAATCCTCTACACTTGTAACATTGAGGATCTTTTGACTTAAAAAAATTTTCTTTGTTGTTCTTAGAGTCAAAAGGTTTACCCTTCTGATAGGGTTTCCTTCTAGAAGTATTTCCCCTAGTTTTGAAGAATTTTTGAAATTTCTTGGCCATAAGTGTCATTTCTTCTATGTCTGGATCTTCTTCACTTTCATATTCAGAATCTTGTTTCATGTGGGAAGATTTCAGAGCTGTACTTTTGGATTTGGAGGGAGTTTTGAAATGTAACTCATGGGTTTGAAGTGACCCTAGTAATTCTTCAACTTTCATGGTATCTAGGTCCCGACATTCTTCTAAGGTAATAACTTTGGTAGAGAACCATTCCGGTAGGGATCTCAAAATTTTCCTATACAGTCTATTCTCCGGAACAGGTTCCCCCAAGGCCCACATTTCATTTGTGATCTTGTTCAGTTTGGTATAGAAGTCTGTAAATGTTTCATGCTCCTCCATAGTTATGTTTTCAAATTGTTTAGTGAGGCGCTGAAGTTTTGAGCGTTTGACAACGCTTGTTCCTTCATGTGTAACTTCAAGAATATCCCATGCCTGCTTACTGGTTGTGTAATTTTAAATCCAACCAAATTCATCTTTAGACACTGAACAAAAAATGACATTCAGGCCTTTGGCATTATGAACACATTGAGCTTTATCATAATCGGTCCACATCGCCTTCTCTCTTGGCCTGAGGACATCCGGTTCACCTTCCTTACATATAATGTCCATTGGGGGTTTATATCCAATATCAACCATGTCCCTAACATCCGAATCAATGGATTCTAAAAAGATGCGCATTCGGGGTTTTCAATATAGATATTTAACCCATCAAAGAAGGGAGGTTTAGTAATGGATGTAGAATCCTCTTTAGACATATTTTCAAGTTCTCTTAGGATCTTACTCCGGGTTTTTAAACCTGAGCAGAGGAACCCGCTCTGATACCAATTGAAATTACGGTTTTACCGCTTGTAGAGATACTCGGAGATATGCCTAATGTCCTAGAGGGGGGTGAATAAGACTTTTTGAATATCCAATTACAATTTAAAACTAATCAAGTCAATCTTATCAACCAAGATTATCACAACAACATTCAAGGCAATTATATGATGAATTAGAAGGTAAAGACTATCATAGGCATTTCATCAAACAGTTAGAATTCATGATTGACTAAACTATTCAACACATAGCAATCATTCAATCTCACAATGCACAACGATTTATAGTGGTTCGGTTTCCCTACTCCACTCCCGGCTCAAGATCTCAACCTATGAGACCACCGAATTTCACTATAGTCGTGGTTTTAAATCAAGTTAACCATCAACCTTAACATCCTTTGATTTAGGACCACGTTTACCATCCGCCGATGGCCCAATCTTGGGACTTGACGAGTTTGGATCTCAAACTCTCACCAATCCTAATCCAAGGACGATCACGTACACTCCCGCCGGAGTTTCCCAATCCAGGGAATAGTGATTCAATAAATGGACTCTCAAATACTAGACATACCTAGACGATTGAGCCCCGATTCAATGCCTTTGATGAGTAGCTTAAGCTCCACTTGCTTCAGCTTCTTTTTGTGTTCCCAAGATCAGCTATCGATGCAAATGATGTGATTATGATTATGCTGGGTAGTTGGGAGAGAGATGGTCAAGTTCCTCTTGCCTATTCAATGCAATGGTTATGAGGGAACTACCAAACTTCAGCATTCAATGGCTATAAACGACCTCATAAAAATATTTCGAAGGTAGGTCAGCCATGAATGTAGTCTTGATTTCATACTTCAAACCGAGCTTTGAATACTCAATGACAACCCATTAACGGCTAGGTTTGAATGATGAACTCAAGGGAGTTAAGAGCAAGGAGGGTAGGAAGATGTGAGTAAAGATTCTTTCTCTTAGCTCTTGATGGGTGTTGAATGCATGCCAATAAAGACCACAAGATATGGCTATATAGAGCCTCTAATGATGGCCCCAATGGATAAAAAATGGTTACATCCGACCTGTCAGAGAGAGGCCTCAACCGGTCGGACAGGCCCATCGTAATTTAAAATGTAGCACTTCATTTGGGTCTGTTCGACCGGTCAAGACTCGTCGGATAGGCTTGCTGGAGTCACTGCTATATCCAATCCGACCGGTCAAGACCGGTCGGCTGCCTACTTGGATCAAAGCAGCATAACTGCTTGACAATTTTTGATCTTCTGACCTACCGGTCAAGACCAGTCGGCTGTCCAGTT
Source organism: Liriodendron chinense (assembly GCA_003013855.2). Classification (NCBI taxonomy): domain Eukaryota; kingdom Viridiplantae; phylum Streptophyta; class Magnoliopsida; order Magnoliales; family Magnoliaceae; genus Liriodendron; species Liriodendron chinense. Next base: position 77,481 of record PVNU02002442.1, read on the forward strand.
TTTTTCAATCCCTCAAGGCTGCTGGACACATATGAATTGTTGGCCGACCGGTTAAGATCGATCGGCAGTCCAGCTGAAATTCTCACAGCAAGGTCACTGACCTCTTTTGATGTTCCTGGCTAACCGGTCAAGACCCGTCGACTGTCTTGGCCGCCCACATGCAGCACTGCTGCTGGACAGGTCTAGAACTACTGGCCGACCGGTCAAGACCGGTCGGCTGTCTAGACATTTTCATTACAGCAATGTTACTGGACATATCTTGTAGTTCTGGCCGACCGATCAAGACCGGTCGGGTGTCTAGATGATTTTGTCACAGCAAGCTTGCTGGACTAAGGTAAGGGGTTAGACCGACTGGTCATAACTGGTCGGCTGCCTTGAGATCTTTCAACACAGCAGCGAATCACTTCAATGATGAAGTATGAAGTGATTAGGTGCATGGAGTCCAATGTTTGGACATGTTTTCAATCACGATTAGCACCTGCCATGGACATACAAGTTTGATCAACTTGAGCTAGGGTCGATAAGGAATGGGATAAGTTAGGTCAGTCATTACGCCATTCATTGATGTTTTGAGTTTCCTAAGGTCGATCTATTTGCAACTTACCTGAGATCTTGTTTTAGCTTGAGCTTGAGCAATGGAAGAAGCATAATCTTCAAGTCTTGAGCTTTAAATCTTTGACCGGGGCTCACACGACAAGACGCGACCAACCAACACGGCAATTGACAACATAAAGTGTACTAACAATCTTAACGACTTGCGTAATAGATTGGATCACCCGGATCTGTATAAATAGATGGCCCCACAGATGATAAAGGTACATAATCTCTAAACCTACTTTTTATACTTCATCTTATTATCAAGTCACCTCTGACTTAAGCTTCGGAGGGCCAACGGCCAAGCGCCGGCCACCCTTAGTTTTCTTTTTTGACTTTCAGGTTTGAAGGGGAGCTCACTTCGAGAAGGGCATATACTTGGGAGGGACCTGTTACCAGAATCTGACGTTAACAGATTGACGCTGTCTGTGAGAACAAGTATTCAATTCATTCTCATTACCGATTGTCACCTTCCACTATGCCTCCTAAGAAGACGACTCATCCCTTCACCTCAAAGCAAACGTTACCACTACCAGACATCCTTAAGCCAACTCCCAACCTTCCTTAGGCTGCTTCGACAGGGATTCCTCCTACAAAGCCCAACTTTCCTGCACAGAATCCATTCTAAGATATATCTGGTGGCTTCGATGGCATTATGCGCTTCGTCGGAGATACACTCCTTACTTTCCAGGCTGGATTTCAAGCCCTATCTAATCGGTTTGATCAACATTTTCCCAAATCGCAGCAACCTCCAGAAGGACCGCCTTTAAAACCTGTGCCTGCAGCTTCTAGACACTCTCTAGATGAACCACAAGTTCAGGCCAACTGATGAGCAACAAATTTTGTATAATTAACCCTGATTATTTATAATGTTATCATTAGTTTTTCGGTTAATTATCCCCCATTACGCGAATTTTCAATGTTCAGGTGATCAGGAGAAGTAAGAAAAGATCCAAGCCGATCATGATGATTTAGTGCCCAAAAGTAATCAAGGTCTAGTGTGTGGTAACTCTGAGGGAAATCGGGCTGTGAAGATCGAAGATTAGACCATACTCTATGATGGATCCGAAGTCTCAAAGGACCTTATCAAAGCAACACATTTCGGAGGTCCATGCTATGATGATTGTGATCAAGGCATTCATGCAAGAATGGATGATCATGCTTGGATGGTCATGATTGGATGTCTACATGAGGGACCAACTGTGCATCAATGCGGGCCACACTTTCATGATCATCGGATCAATGGCCTTGATGGTTCAGCATTGTGGAGCCATCTCCATCTCAAATGTGCAACAAGCTTCAATGCCTCCAGCAACTGTTAGTGGACAACAACTCCTCATCATCACCGTCCAAGCTGCCTCATCAATCTCCACCCACCATCATCTCCATCAGCTCAAACTTCTGATGCATGTATCCAGTTACATCCATAGCCGTCCAAACCTCCATCATCTTTTATTCGTCCATCACTCCATCAAATGGGCAACGCTGATGTTGACCAATCATGCACCAACATCCAACATCCTCCAAGCTGGACCACCTTGCACACAATCCAACCTTTCATCAGGCCAACAGAGCTCCAACGGTAATCAGGTAGACACCTCTTCATCTCAAGGACATTAGCAATCAAGGCCAGATGTTGAAGATGATCTCCAACGTCCATCTCCAGATGGAGATCACACGTGACCAGCAAGGGTGCCTCACTTTCATTTTCCATTCTGAGGAAAAACTCTTCAAGGTTCATCAGCACGGAGGATGCCCATCAAAGCCAAACCATCAATTGTTCATCACAACCAAGAATGGAGGATGTTGATCCATCCATCATCAGCCCTCCATTTAAGTCAGTCCAGCAGCAAGACGTCAGCCATGGAGAACGTCTCCATCTTTCACCTTCAACATCCAACCGCAATGTACAGTTTGGATTGTCCAAATTCTCCATGTGTACCCAGTCAACTCCAACTCATGTGGACCAGTTAACTCACCTTGCTATCTTCCATCCTTGGGCCAAGCAAATGCTTTCTCCATCCTCTTCCATCCATGAGCTCCAAAGCTAGACAAAATTTTGCTTTAGGTTTGGAGTGACACCTAGGCTTGGAGTACTTTTCTTGCCACATGCCATCCCAAGCCTAACTCTAAACCCAAACCTAGAGGAAATTTTCTTAGAGTGCCACTTAGGCTTGGAGTGCCACATAAACTTCTCAAGAGGCTATAAAAGAAGGCCTCTCCTCCTCATTTCCATCATCCCACAATCCAAAATCCTCTCTTCTTTAGATTTCTTTCTTTTTCTTTTCTTTCTTAGAGTAGAGTAGTGTAGAATTTTCTTTGTAGAGAATTTAGTTTTCCATTGTGGCATGGTTGGCTAAACCTCTAGCTAAGTCTAGGGGTGAAGCCTTTAAAAAAATTTGCAAGCTTTGGTTCTTTCAGTTCAATAGTTGCGCTTGAATGTTGGAGTTCTCTTTGGTTGATTGGTTTGGTTATCCACCTCGACAGACGCTATTGTTGTGCAAGCCCCTTGATCCATCATCCACTCCGGGCACGTTGGATGCTTAGGATCCCTTGCACACCAATTAGCTAGTTCATGATCGATAAAGTCCCTTGATCCATCGTCAACTTCGGGCACGATGGATGCTTTGGATTCCCTATGGTCATCGAGCTAGTGCAGGTAAAGTCATCGATCTGTAAAATCCCTTGATCCATTGTAGACTTCGGGCACATTGGATGCTTTGGATTCCCTGTGATCGATAGAAGAGATCTTAACGGTTGGATCGGTCAATATTCAAAGCCTCCTATCTTGTAAGTATGGATTTGGTCATATGATTTGTGATCTTATCGATTGACTTTTTGGTAAAGTTCTTGATCTATATAATTCCTTGATGCATTGTCGACTCTGGGCACAATGGATGTTTGGGATTCCCTGTGATCAACTAACGAATGCTTCATGGTCAGATCAATCGGTTTAGATCACCATCTTTTATGAAATATGGAAGCGATTTAACAGTTTCATCTTCCGACTGGAATGAATCTGCATTCGATTACAGTTGAGTTGTAGTTGAAACAATGAATCAAGCTTTGTGAACTTATCAAAGGTGGATCCCTAATGCCTTAGCCCCTTTTTCTATTTTTGTCTTTCATCATACACACAACTTGCTCCACTCTTATGGATAATTTAGATTTCATCTCTCACACCTAAACTAATTCCTCTTAAGTGTTCTTAACCTCAACCCCTGTGGTTTGACCTCAGTCTCACCGAGTATTTTACTACTTCGCTACCTGCACTTGGGTGTGCAATCTTCGGGTTGTAGCAAGTTTTTGGCGCCGTTGCCGAGGATTGTAATGGTTTAAGAATATTTTTGGAATTGGTTTTTGAATATATATTTTTAATGTTTACTAATTCTTTTGTTTTGTTCAGGATTATGCATATATAGCTGTGCATTCTTCTTCTCGGGTACTATCCTTTCTTCTCCCCTCTTTTTACTATTATTTCTAGACTTTTTTTTTTATTTAGAGTGTTATCATGCCCATGCCCGAGTGGAATTAGTAATATGCTAAAATTCTTCTAGAGGATGAAAGGCAATCAAAGCACAATGTTAGGGAACGCTCTATGCATGATTATTTATATGAGAACAATGCACGTAAAGTTTCATCCGGTAAAATGCTCCGTGATTATTGGAATGAGAACAATGTATATGATGTTCCAGCGGTTAAAACGTTGCGTGAGTATTGGAATGAGAACAATGTATATGATGCTCCACCGGTTAAAACATTGCGTGAGTATTGGAATGAGAACAATGTATATTATGCTCCACCAATTAGGTGGATGCGTGATTGTTTGTATGGCTATGCTTACAACAATCGTACAGTGCCCCATCATACAATGTGAATGAACCTAATTGGCGGAACCATCAGAATTTCAGTTGGAGGGACAGACCAGCAATGAATGTTAACTATCCCCAATGGCCCTCTACTTGTGTGTCCCCACTAACAAAGACCCTAGAGGATGTATTGTAAACAGTTGAGGAAAGCACCTCCCTAATCATCAATGAGTCAGAAACATTGACTGAGCATATGGAATCACACCTCACTAATGAGGAGGAAAGGACTCCCCTAGTCCAATCTCCGTTTAACCTAATTGAACAACTCGAGGTGATTGATTTCAGTTCTTCCGATATACTTGTTGAGCGTGACGAAGATACTATTACCTTTAGACAAAATGAAGAGATTCTAATGAAAGTTGACGAACCTGAGGAATCCAAAAAATCTGAGGGTGATAATATGATTGGTGATGTTCAACAAGATGAAGACTCAGAGTGTGCTTAGGAGCCCGTGGTCCCGTTTCCCCAGAGGTTGATCTCTTCTGAGCCTCTAGTTAATAATCATGCCATGGAAATTCCCTAACAAAGTGATTTTGATATAACGTGCCTAATTTCATTGTGGAAAAAGAGTCCTCCTTGATTGAATACTCTAATTCTTTGGAAGATTGCTTGGCTCACTTTGAAGATTCAGATGATCCCACAATCCAAATTCCTCTTTTTTCTATTGATCTTCAATGCATACAAAGTGACTCTGTTAACTATGAATTAGTGAAGTCTCCCTCTCATTCCTACAATCACAAATCCATGCATTAGATTAGTCTTTAAATCATGAAAAGCATGCATAATGAGTGATGAACAATTAAGAGCTCAACACAATTCTTAAAAATAACAAAATAAAAGAAGTTAGTAAGATATTAACAATCGGAAGATTGCACACCCAAAAACCTGCTACAATCCGAAGATTGCACACCCAAGTGCAGGTAGCGAAGTAGTAAAATGCTTGGTGAGACCAAGGTCGAACCACAGGGATTGAGGTTAAGAATACTTAGAGGAATTAGTTTAGGTGTAAGAGATGAAATCTGAATTATCTATAAGAGTGGAGCAAGTTGTGTGCGGTGAAAGACAAAAATAGAAAAGGGGCCAAGGCATTAGGGATCCACCTTTGATTTATCCACAAGGTTTGATTCATTGGTCCAACTATTACTCAACTGGAATCGAATAAAGATTCATTCCAATCGGACGATTAAACAGTTAAACCACTTGCATATTTCATAAAAGATGGTGATCTGAACCGTTTGATTTGACCATGAAGCACTCGTTAGTTGATCGTAGGGAATTCCAAGCATCCACTGTGTCCGGAGTCGACAATGGATCAAGGAATTATACAGATCAACTACCTTGTCAAAAAAGTCAATTGATAAGATCACAAATCATACAATCAAATACATACTTACAAGATAAGAGGCTTTGATTGACCGATCCAACCGTTAAGATCTCGTCCATCGATCGTAGGGAATCTAAAGCATCCAATGTGCCCGGAGTCTACAATGGATTAAGGAATTTTACAGATCAATGACTTTACCTGCACTAGTTCGATGACCGTAGGGAATCCAAAGCATCCATCATGCCCGGAGTCGACGATAAATTAAGGGACTTTATTGATCATGAACTAGCTAATTGGTGTGCAAGGGATCCTAAGCATCCAACGTGCCCGGAGTCGATGATGGATCAAGGGGCTTGCACAACAATAGCGTCTGCCGAGGTGGATAACCAAACCAATCAATCAAAGAGAACTCCAACATTCAAGCACAACTATTGAACCAAAAGAACCAAAGCTTGCAAATTTTTCAAAAGCTTCGCCCCTAGCCTTAGCTAGAGGTTTAGCCAACCATGCTACAATGGAAGACTAAATTCTTTACAAAAGAAAAACTACTCTACACTACAAAACTAAGAAAGAAAGAAAGAAAAGAGAG
>PVNU02002444.1:0-145608 GCA_003013855.2 Liriodendron chinense
CTGGCATTGCCATTGCCTTACCAACACGCTGCTCTGACAAGCACCCTGTCGCTCTTGGTTAAGTCGGTGATCTTATTATAGTGGTAAGTATAGTTCATTTCCACATCCATCAACAATTTGTTACTGTTTGACCATACAATTGTTACACCTTTGAAAGTCTTTAATTTCCAAAGTAAAAAAAAGAACTCAATGGACAGAGCCGCAACATCTACAAATCGCCTAATATTGTGCGCACGTGACAGTTGGTGATTAGATGGGCGGTCAAACCACGACTGAACACCGATTTATCTCGACACTAGGGGTCAGTGGTCACGGTTTGAATCAAACCCAACGATTCTGGCACGCTCGCGAATCACACACATGCATCCCCGCATGGCTAAATCCGAGACTAACAATGACTAAAATGAGATATATCCAAGACTTATGTGGGCAACACCACAGGAAACACTAAGAATTCAATGCCCACTATTGCAACCTGGGGAAATTATTTTTCAAAGGATGTTAACCAAGCATGCACTTTTCACACAAGATACTTTCAAGAAAATAATTCAGAGAATTATTTTTTGAGAATCAATTCTGCACGGATTCCGGAAGCAACCCCAAGCTGATTATTTTTGGAGAATTAATTCTGCAATTCCTGGAAGCAACCCCAAACCGGCATGTAATCTTACAGAACAATGCCTTCATTAGTTAACGTACCTAAAAGTAAAATTGACTAAATCCTCATTGTACTTTCTAAAAGGTGTTGAAGTCGAACATTATGGGGCCATGGGGCCATGTGTATGACATCCAACTGCCCAATAGTAACACCCCCACCATAAAATCAGATGAATTTCAAAAGTAAGGCCACCAGCCATCATGTGGGCCACAGGTAAATTTGACATTTTCTACGTGGCGTGCAGTCGTACAGTGTTTCTTGTGGTGACACCCACCCAATGATGATAGGATCGCCTTCATTATTTGATTGTCGGCATAGCATCCAAGTGCAGTGAACTATGTTGAACAGGGATGTCATGTACACACCATGTGAGCCCTACACTACACTTTCAGAGGGGGGATATGAGGGCAATTCCTCTTGAGTTTCCAGGGAAGAAATTATTAAAATGCCTTCTATTATTTTTTTTCTTTAAGAAGTGGTGAAGTCCATAAATATGGGCCAAGTATGCTTATGACCTCCAAACCGTTCAACATATGAACCCCATCATGATGATCAGATAAACCAATAATCAAGCCCATCAAATCATTAAATGGGCTGTATGTGAATTTGAATATTTTAAGGTGGTGTACATTGTTTGTTGTGGTGTGGCCCACTTGATTGTATAGTCTAGATTTTCGGTTCTTATGATCATCAATGTGAGTTGCACTTGTTGGAGGGTTGGATATTGTCATATAAATACTGTCTAAGCATGACAATTCTCAACTTCACCGTTTTGGTTGAATTCCTAAAACGAGTCTGCTTCTAAACTCTTTTCTAAAATCCGCGTAAGGTTTCAAAATAGGGTCAAAAACCTACATGCATGGACTAACGGTAGTTACAGGTTTTCATCCATTATTTTAAAAAGACAATTTTGCCCCTTTTAACCTTACCTCCTTGGGCAACGGCTGCGGAATCTACTCCATTGCTGGACAAGGTCATGAGCCCTACAATGATACGATGTGTTTAATCCACATCATCCACGTCATGGATCAAGATTTCAAGGCATGATACAAAAAATGAGGAAGATTGAAATCTCACATAGTCCCCACAAGAGGTAACAGTGACAATTAAAAGCTACCATTAAAAAATACAAGGATCGGTTTCCTGTGGTATGATCCACCTAACATTTATACATGCCTAATAATTGGGTGTGTATCCTAAAATGACCTCGTAAAATGGATGGATTGTGTGGATATAACACATATATCATGTTGAGGCCCATAACTATTGAACTTCCAACGTGGAATTTGGCGTTGGGAAGCAGATTTATTGAGAGAAGCCTTTCGCATGGGCACAAATTAGGTAATTCGTCTGGAGTGCAGATCGTTTGTGCAGGAGGCGCAGCAAAATTCAGTGTCACCTATTCCCATTGGTCCACGTCATCAGTGATGACACCAGCTCACAAATCACCTCGATTTTTTCTCTCTCATCGGATGGATTGTGTGCTACCAACCCCACTTTTACCATGTGGAATTTCTCTGGGCCTTACCATGATCTATCTGTTAGATCCACACCATCCATCAAATTTTTCTAATTATTCTAAAGCGCGAGACAAGGATTTATCTGTTAGATCCACATCCAAAGCTCAAGTGGACCACACAACAGAAAGCATGAGGATTAAATGAGTAACATTGAAACCTTCGTACCATTTACTATGAGGTTTATCTACCATCTAACCTCTTCATAAGGTCACGCTTTACCATCCAATTCCCACTGGTTCCTGTCATGTGGCCCACTTTAGCTTTGGATCTGCCTCATTTTCTGTCTCATGCCCTAAAAGGTATGGAAAAAAATGAATGAACCGGGTGGATCTAATACATACATTATGATGGGCCCCACAAAATTTTGACATTTCAAACTGTTTTGGTTTTCTAGTCTCTCCAGCGGGCGGCAGAATTTATTGACTAGTGAAATTTACGTGGCTGATAATTATTTATTTCTTGGATCCACACTGTCCATACATTTTTTCATATCTTTTCAAGATAAAAGCCTAAAAACAAGGCAGATCCATAGCTCAAGTGCAACAGAGCATAGGAAACAATAGGAATTGATGCTACCGATGAGAGCTTCTTAGGGCCACATACGGCTCTGAGCAAGCAAATATTTTTGTTTTAGTTTCATCCTAGTATGGGTCACCTTATGACCAGGTTAGATTTCAAATATGCCTCACGTTTGGCCCACTTGACTATTGGATTCGGCTCTTTTTGGTCTAATATCCTAAGATGATCTAAAAACTGATGGACAGCATGAATTTATAGGATGTGGTATTGGAGGAAAACGAATTGCATCGTACACACGACAGATTAGGAAACGAAGTGCATCATACACACGCCTGGATGAATTAACGATAATTCATCCAGGCAGGCCTCAATGGCCTGATGTAAGGGTTTCATTAGAAGGGTGTTTGAGGTTTTTTTTTTTTTAAGGGTAATAATGTCATTTGAAAAAATATAACATTAAATATATAACGGTATCAAACGGCAAGCAGTTTTTTTACCATATTTCGAAACTTTAGGCAAATTTTAGGAAAGAGATCAAAAGCAGGCACTTTTTTGGAATTCAACTAAAATTTAAGAGTTTGTATGGCATTGTCCCAAAAATAAAACGGGCATTTGAGGCATTTCATCCCTTACTTAAGCACCTCCCCAAAATAAGGACTGATCAACGCATTACTTGGTAAAACTGAAATTATTCAGGAAATTTTTGGTAAAAATCTCTAACTTTTAATTTAAAGAAATGCATTGTTTGATAAAATCAGAATGCCTGAGGAATTTTACAATGAAAATCCCTTCTATTTTCATTATATATTATAAGAGAGCTTATTAAGAAAACACCATAAAACCTATGATAATGCTTACGGTCGCTGCCAGTTGTGTCATGTGACCACAAAGTCCTGTTAATCAAAACGGCTACTATTTTCTCAACAGCAGCGATTATTAATCATCAACAGTGAAGTTTGCTAATTCACGTGTGGAGTCGTCCTATCCCATCACATGCAAGTATACTTGTCAATATGGACTCCGTATGAGATGTGACTGTTCGATCAAGTGGGCTGCACCTTTTAGATTCTCTGGCCTAAAAAATTAGGTCATCCCTACTTAAAATCGACCACAACATCAAAATAAATGGACAGCTTCAAAAACTTGATTTTTTTAGATAAAACATGCAAGAATTATTGAGAGAGAGAGAGAGAGAGAGAGAGAGAGGTAGGGACCCCTCCAGTCGAAGCTCTGTGGGTCTGACCATGATATACGTGCTTCATCCATGCTGTCCATCCATTTTTTCACCTCATTTTACAGCAGGAACTGAAAGATTAGGCAGATCCAATGCTGAACTGGAACACGCCATGGTAAACAGTGGGGATTGAACCCCTACCATTGAAAACTTGTTGGAGGACGCAAGTTTTGGATCGAGTAGATATTTGAATTTCCCTTCGTCCAGGCCTGTGTGATCTAATGAACAGGTTGGATGGCAAATAAACATCATGGTGACCCCTAATATGGTTTCAACCGTCTGAGTTATTATCCCCTTTGCTTGTTGTGGTGTGGTCCACTTTGGGCTTTGGATCTACATCATCTTTGCCTAATGCACTAAAACTAGATGCACATACATCATGGTGGAGTCTACTGCGCTTTTTCAGTTCTCACCAGTTTCAAGTGGAGGGGTCACCATCAGATCCAAGTCCCATGGACAAGCTATAGACTATGACAACCCAAGTTTTCCAACTAGTTGCATGCGCCAAAAATCAAAAAACAAAAGAGAAGTGTCAGCAATCAACACCATTGAGATGTGATGCTAAACGCCGTCTTCCATTCATCTTCCCACCTCAATAATGATGGTTGTATCCACTTTGAAAATCCACCTTTGAGAGCATGCGCCTTCACCCACTCAGAACGTCGGGCATAGGATAACATTGACGTTTAGTTCAACGCTCCCATCCTTAACTGACTGTGCCTTGCATCCTAAAATCACTTCAGGCAAAAACTAACACCATATATAGTTTTCAATTTAGTAATAGTAGTTAGTGTTAGCATTTGAACGAGTATTAGTATATTAGAAGTTATCTTTATAACTGATAATTTATATAAACTATGGTCTCTAATTATATAATTATTGTTAATTAAAATGAGATGCATTTTATTGTTTTTAAGCATCCAACAAATATAATTTAAAAAAGAAAAAAAAATTTGAAAAGTAATTTTAGTTGTCAGATGTTGCATTCTCACTAGCCCTAGGGTGTCATTTTTGTCACTCTCTTTGATTAGTTCACTTAGAAAGTGGGACCCATGTATCCGAGCATGGACCTCTTTCTTACTCGGGTTGACCACCTATACATGCATTACCAACCAATAGAAATGTGACGCTTCTTTTCCTTTTTGCTTGTGGGAAGGTAACAAGATTAGCTTAAACTTTTAATTAGAAATTGCTTAAAGAAAGTAAAAAGTGCTTAAAAGAGTAATATTATTTAATATTTTCCATTAGCTTGTGCAAGGATTAAAAAACTCCATCTTCCACCAAACGCCATCACGAAAAAAAAGAAAAGAAGTGGGAGCCACCATATGCCTGCTCCTTTTTAATTTTCTTTTTTCTTTTTTCCTTTTGAAGTAGAAATAGTACACCTTTTTAATATTTCAATTCTGAAATGAAAATAATTAGGTGTGTTGAAATAAATTGGGGTGGGTGTAAATATCACTTCTCAAGAAAATATATCCCCTGAAAAGTTTAAATATTGATGATGTATTCGTTTCTTTCAAGAAAAAAAAGAGAAAAAAAGAAAAAAGAAAAAAAAAAGAAAGAAAAAAAAGAGCTATTGTTTTTGTTAGTCATGATCGCACCCATGCTGTTAGTTGTGCAACACGCCCCGCACTGTTAGTCACACGATGCACCACGGGAGTAATTTGACCTACTGTTGAAACGTTAGGGCATCTTTCAGTATACTCAATAAAAGTGTGATGGTTGATAATCTGGCACTCGATTTTACAAGTGGGGTAATTAACTCGAAGTAAGTATTTAAATTGTGCAACAGACTATATAGGTCATCATCTGAAGACATAATCTCAATCTATAACGTTGGGCCGCATTGGTTATTTTCATCTCATCCATTCAATAAATGTGTGTGAGTCGGCTATTAAAGTAACATAATGACTTGTTGTTTATGATACATCTAAAGTACATTAAGCATTGAGTCAAGTTGTACATTTTTTTAGCGGCTGAATATTAACCATCGTACTCTGCCAGACTAACAAAGTTCTTCTCTAGATAAAAAAAAAACACCATTAGTCATGACTATGTTGGAGTACGTGGCAGCACCCCATGGAGCGGAAACCGCTGTCCCAAAGGAGGAGAGAGGCCCTTTTCAGGAGATCTCTCATTCTCCCTTTCCACACTTTCTTTTTGGGCCCTCCTTTTCTAGTGGGCCGCTTTTCTCCTCAGCGTGCCAGAAGTAGAAAAATCTTTTCAAATCCAGAAAAGGTCGGCACGTGGCACGTGCGCGTGCGGAGGAACCATCTAGCCAACTACTTACCCCCCACACACAGCTCATGTCCAACTACAAAGTTGCAAAGAAGGATCTTACGTACTTGACACGTGCTTGGAAGCCGACCAAAGCCAACTAGACAAAGATTCTAAACCCTTAGTTCCACTTTCTGAGGGCGTTTGTTTGATTTTGATGGTTGAGAAATTACTTGGTGATCCGTAGTCTTGCATGTGGATGCTGTATACGTGGCATGAGTGGTCGCAATCTAAACGGTTCAAAGCATGGGTCTCACCTCACGTGCATTAGAAGCGAAAAAAGGCATTGTGCGATCATGAGCATCAAATGGACGGTTGAAATGAAAATTAATCAACAACCAAAATTCACCAGATACCCATAACCAATGATCAGGATCTGTGTTTATATACCATCTACCATTGATCCATGATCCCGACATTCGGATTGAGTACCATGTGCATCTAAACTCAGCTAGAAATGGTGGAGTGTGTGTGTACATATATATATTAAGTTACTCATACAATGCACCCACCCTGTTAGCAGGGCAACACACCCACTTGGTTAGTCACACAATGGTGGTTAGTGTGTATGCTTATCACTTGAACCTAAGACCTGCTGTTGAAACGCCTAGGCTTCTTCCAACTCTGCTAGCAGACGAGACACTAGAGATGTTGGTATATGGCCATGAACGCATGTTATATTCTCATATCTGTAAAGTTTCTCAGTTACAATCACTATTAACTATTGAAAATAGGCCTGATTTGGTGATTTTTAAACCTGAGGCAAGGATTGAAAATTGGTTTTGGTGTACAGCCACACAAACCGGGTCATATCCCCCAGTATCAAGCCGATACGTATATCTGTGGGTGAAACTGACAAGGGCCGGTACAGTCATATTGCTTATGGTGAAATCGGAACATATCGAGCTATGTATACCAGTTTTTGGATACTTGAAGAGCTTACTCTTGAGTGTTTTCACTGTCGATCGCTTTGGGCAGAGAAAAACCACAAATACCTTTTTTTTTATTCTTTTTTCTTTTTTGTGTGTTTGTACACAAACCATATGGATAAGAAATTTCTGTGGTAAATCAAATCATAAGTAACGTTATTACAATTCTCCTCCATTTGGATTGGATTGGACGTGTTAGAATGAATGGGTGTACCATGTTGGGTAGAACTTAGCTCACCATTATTTTCTTTTTCAGTCTATTATAAATAAATAAGAAGGGAGAGAAAATTCCTTCAAATTTTCCTGTTTTACAACAACAGCATAGTATCAGAGTGCAACAACATGCTTACCTAGCCCTAATCAACATGTTTAACATGATGAGAATTCATGACATTTCCTATATGTGCTGGAGAAGAAAATTGTAACACTGTAGAATTGATTTCTTTTGCCATGAAGTTCTCTTTATTCAAATAGGTAATGAGTTTGGATAGAGAGATTTTTATGAGAAATCAATAGATATGATTATAATTATCCTGTTTGGATGGCAAGTGTTAATCTAGGTTTTAAGATAAAGGGAATCCAAGATATTTCCTACATGATGGAAAAAGGAAACTATAACCCTTGCAGAATTGATTCATTTTTGTTGTGGAGGATGCCTGGGATTGCCAATTTGAGAGTCAAAGAAGGGATCTATTGGCCGGATTGACAGACTGTCGATCCGAACCACAAAGTGTGAGTCTTCTCAAATGCAAAGCATGGCTGTTGGTTTGATCAACGATGTAGTCGGTCCGACCAAGATACTCCAGTTTACTTAGGCGATTTTGCAAAAATATAGGTATTAAAGGCCTAATATAATTAAGGTTTCATTATTACAAGTGTTTTCTCTCTAAATGCAAAAGTTTTGCAAGGTAAGAAGATTTTCTGCACTTGTAAACGCTTTGGAAGAAAATTTTTCAAGGGGCTAGGGTTTTCCTACTTGCACATCGCAAGGGAACATTGGATGATTCTATAATCGAAGAAGGTGAGTGGTATAAACTCTAAGGCTTTTGATTCTAGTAGAGATCTATATTGCTTTGTGCCATGGTTTTTTTTCGTAAAGGTTTTCCACGTAAAATATTTTGTATTTAGTGTTTGCTTGATTGATTGATTTGATTATTTTAGTTATTATGATTGTTCTATCTTCGTTGAACATGCTTCAAAAAAGTGCAAGGATTGATGGTGGTATTAGATCCGAATTTCTAGTATCTAGGGTTGATCTGCCTTTGTTGGGGGCTCAGAGTTATCACAATAAAGTGGTATCGGTTGTTGTCCTCGATTTTTCGATCACGGGTGTAAAGTGGTTGCGGGCATGCCAGAATCGATTGTGTTGATCGATTCAAACCAAATAACAATGACTCCAAGCATTAAGATAGGCAGATACATCGTAATCAGTCATATATGACCAAGATCTTGTAAAGATCGGTCTCCTATTCAGCCACTCGCACAGTTGTTTTAGCAGATTAACCGATATTTGAATTGTAGGGTTCGTCCTCCAATGATGAGTTACTCCTTTACCTTCCAAACGAAAGGACTTTCAATACAAAACTAATTAAAATAAATTGAAAAAGGATACTTAGAGTCAGCCGTATGAAATTTGTTGTAGATCTTCTCTTTGTGTAATATACTTTATTAAAATGAGTCCAACGTGTGAGCATAGACTTTCAGTACAATTAGAATTGCCAACTACTGGATAACGGTTACGGATCTACTACTACGAACAGTAAATTCACAACTAATACTACGGAATATAGATAACAGAATTACGCTAAGAAGAATAAAGATGCTGATTACACTAAGGAATGTAAGTAGTAAGATGTTAAGGAGCATGATAATTAAAAGATAATTTGATAGATAATTTGGTTTGATTTGGTTTGGTGCTGGACCTCTTGCACTGCTACTTCATTTTGCTTTTATAGACTTCAATGATGGTGAAGAACTCTCTAGATGCATCCCATGTTCTACCTTGGCACCACTCCTCTTGCCACATGTCCAGATAATTGTTTGTGGGACCCACCACTCTCCTCATGTTTTGACGGTTACAACAACTATTAATTCCAACACTACTTAGCCTTCTAGAGGCTTCCTTTCTTTCTCCTACTGACACCTGTCCTACATCGGCTTGTAGACTGAGCTTGGCTATGAAATGCGCTTGGCCGCTACTTCTTAAATGCGAAAGATAATCAGTCGTGTTCGATGTATAGCGAGGTCACTCGGCTGCATTCTGTATTCAACAAACCTCAATTGGCCACTCTCCTTGGGCGCGAACTGCAATCGGTCGCGTGTAAATGGCGCTCGCGTCCTACCTCTCATTGACACGCGTCCCACTTCTAACAACTGTAAAAAACAGGGTACAGCATTGCCCCCCATGTCGCTTCACCTTTGAGTAAAAGGTGAAAGTGACATTGATTGTATTTCTAGATCGTGTTGCTCATTGGCACTTGCATCGAAAAATTCATCTTTCTTGTAAGAAAACGTCAAATTTGGCCGTCTTAGTCGAAATCAACCATCTTGGTCGAAAAAGATCAAATTCGGTTGCCTTGACAAGAATCGACCATTTTGGTCAAGCTTCTATTTTTCATCTCATTGGGTTGAGACGACTTTGCTTGAAAATCAGATGGCAATGTGAATACCATATTGCATTCAAACACTACGGGCAACAATGATCTAAACACACTTTTAATATTTGAACCTCGCCTGGTCGTAAACATTGAAATTGGTCATCTTAATCAAAATTACCCGTCTTAATTAAAAAAAACATCAAAGTCAACCATTTTAGTCGAAATCAGCCGTCTTGATCAGAAAACATTGAAGTTGACCATGGCGATAGAGATTGTTGGTCGATCCATTTAACATACGGCTTATGAAAATCCGAAATAATGGTATGACTAAGAACCTGGCCAACCACTTCTTGGACCAAATGCACGATTTGGTTGTCATCTAGATGATTTAGTTCAGGCACTGGTTGCGGTTCTAGTCCTATTTGATTTTGTCCTTCTTCAAATAATGGATTTTCAGGAATATATTAGGAAGGTTGCCCCCCAAGTGTTCCTTGATTCCCGCTTTCAGGAATGAAATTATTGCCTTCCCACTTTGGTCGCCTAAACTCAGAGGGTGGTGGAAGATTCTGCACATCTTGGATTGGAGCGGGATGAATGTTACATTGTTATGGTGGAGATATTGGCAGTATTAACAACAAATTTCTCACTAAGCTAACTTCAACATTTGAAATATTCGGGTGGCGTGCCACTTGTGCCGTTCGTGTTCTTTCAACAACAAGAGCCTTTAACCGATTTATGATCTCTGTCTGCTTAGCCATCCATTTATCAAAATGTTCAATTCGAGCATGCTCAGCCTAAGCAAGTGATAGCTCGGATAGAATTCTCCACTGTTCTGCAATATGCAAAAATTCCATTTACATATCTCGAAGCCCGACTAATGTTTCGGTCAATTTAATAATGTCATACCGGTATGTGAACTAAAGTAGCATCCCATCGGGTGTGCCGAAAAATATTATTGCATGGTCGATGCTCAACAAATGTCTATAGCAACCAAGTAGAAGAGAGTCCAAAATATGTTTAAAATCAATCCCACTGGGCGTGCCAAAAAATTTTGTTGAAGGCCGGTGCTCAACAAATGTCTGTGGCAACCAAATAAAAGAGAATCCCAAATATGTTTGAAATCGGTTTCACCGAGCAAGCCAAAAAACATTGTTGCAGGGCTGGTGCTAAATAAATGTCCATAGTAACCAAGCAGAAGAAAATCCAAAATAATTTTGAAATCGGTTCCACCAGACATGCCAAAAATGTTGTTGCATGGCCGGTATTCAACAAATGTCTATGGTAACCAAATAGAAGAGAATACAAAATATGATTGAAATCAGTCCCACTGGGTGTGCCAAAAAAATGTTGTTTTTGATTTTTCGGTCACGAGTGTGAAGTGATTGCGGGCGTGCCAAAATCAATTGTGCGGCTCAATTCAAACCGAATAACAATGACCCCAAGTGCCAAGATAGGAAGATACGCCGTGATCGGTCATATATGACCAAGATCTTGGGAAGATCGGTCACTTATTCAACCACTCGCACAGTTATTTTAGAAGATCAGACGATATTTAAAGGGTAGGGATCATCTTCTAATGATGAGTTACTCCTTTGCCTTCCAAACAAAAGGACTTTCAATACGAAACTAATTAAAATAAATCGAAAAGAGATATTTACAGTCAGCCATATGAAACGTGTTGTAGATCTCAACTCCATGTAGGATACTTTATTAAAATGAGTCCAACGTGTGAGCATAGACTTTTATTTGATTTGGTGCTGGACCTCTTGCACTGCTACTTCATTTTTCTTTTATAGACTTCAATAACAGTGAAGAACTCTATTGATACATCCCATGTTCTACCTTGGTACCACTCATTTTATCACCTATCTACATAATTATTTATAGGACCTACTACTCTTTCTATGTTTTGACGGTTATAACAACTATTCTAATACTACTTAGCCCGTCTGAGGCTTCATTTCTTTCTCTTAGTGACGCCTATCCTATAGCCACTTATAGAGTCATCTTGGCTATGAAATGCTCGAATGATTACCGGTCGTTTTCCATGTACAGTGAGGTCGCTCACCCACATTCCGTATTCCCCCTTCTGACAACGGTAAGAAACAGATACATCGTCGGTAATGGGCCCAAGGGGTACGAATTTTCCTGGGGCTCATTTAGCGGATTGGATGTGAAATCCAGTGCAAACGGATGGATTTTAGTGCGCATATAATTGAATGAATTTGAAATCATAACTTTGAGGTGAGAGTTCAGAAAGAGATCTTTTACCTCCCAACCATCACCCATCAAATGTTCAGAAATAGCCTATCCCCACCAATTCCTCCCATTCCAGCTACCAAACAAGCCCTTATCCATGCTGGCCTAAGTGCCCACGGAAAGAGCATGTGGTTGGAGCTCAAGTAGTTTATAAACTGGATGATAGTCAAATGGGCCCCACCACCAGCTGGATGAACAAACAAGCTTGATGGGTCTCTCACAGCCTCAATAGGTGGTGGGCCACATTGTACGGTTGGATCATTATCTTACATGGGTTAATCTGCCACACTACCCATCCAATGTAGTACATGTCACTACCACAGAAGCAGATGTGACGGACGCAGTTAATAACGATGAAGTAACCTTTTTAAAGATGGTAATGGTCTAATTCTGATTTTCATTTAATCCGACGGTCAATCATGGGACTA
Organism: Liriodendron chinense; assembly: GCA_003013855.2. Classification (NCBI taxonomy): domain Eukaryota; kingdom Viridiplantae; phylum Streptophyta; class Magnoliopsida; order Magnoliales; family Magnoliaceae; genus Liriodendron; species Liriodendron chinense. The sequence goes on from PVNU02002444.1 coordinate 12,422, forward strand.
ACGGAAAGAATCGTCCCATCTTTTCAATGTTTTCTATGTTTTCGGTTTCCCTAGTGTGTGGGACAGACCTTCCTGCAATGAATGAGATACCAACAAGACCCAACTCATTTGGACTTTCTTTCTTGTTGCATCATCTCACCACCTCTAGCATGCACTAACAGCATCTTTAGCCTTAAGATGAAACCCACACGACATGCGGTCCACGTCACTTGCAATTCTCCGCACGTCGACCCAACGAATATCCTCACATCATGGTCTAAGCCTAACTCAACAATCCCCTCAAGATGGACTAACATAGACCACCGGGTCCACATTCTCTGCCAGCCAAGAGACCCTCTGGAATGCCACCGGACCGATCCAGATCAGGCCAACCTAAGACCACAGTTCTCACGTAGGGCCCAAAGGTAGTGGACCCATGTTGCCACATGGCGAGCTGTGACCTCACCAACGTGGTTTATAGCACTAAAGTTAACTTACATGTGAAGTGGTAGCTTTACAATAAGTCCAAAGGACAGCAGAGAGTTGCTTATACGCGAGAATGATGTTTTTTCAACATCTTTCATTTTCTATATTTATTTCTATCAGCAAGCCTTACTAAAATTGCATTATTTCTCATCTTGAGGGACAGAAATAGCTAAAAAGAAAAAGGTCAAAAGGCATCTATCATTGACCATTCAACTAAAGAAAGATATCCTATGTTGACCCATTAAAAGGAGTGGCCCACTTATGGAGTGGGTGAGAACCTTTGAAAAGATATTATATCACGGAAGTAGGCCGGTTCCTCTGCCAGTCCTATCATATGCACTTATTGTAACACCCCCTGTGCATAGGTTCCACTAGGGTTTGTGTGTGGCATCCAACCTATCCATCAAGGTGGATACCGTCAGGAAAGTAGGTCATCCAAAAATTCAATCTTATCCCATAATCACGTGAACCACAGGGTTTGTGTGTGGCATCCAACCTGTCCATCAAGGTGGATACTGTCATGAAAGTAGGTCGTCCAAAAAATCAATCTTATCCCGTAATCATGTGAACCACCACATAAATTTTGGAGGTTTTTGAATGGTTGTCCATTGTTTCTTGTGGTGTGGGCCACATAAGGATTTTGCTAACCTAATTTTTAGAGCATGGCATCATCATAATGGGATTAGACAATGCAGAGATAAGAATCATGGCCCCCACCATAGAATAATACAATGGGCAGCCATTCAAAAATGCTAAATCCATGTGGGCTCATATGATAATTGGGTTTGACTTCTTTTTTTTTTTTTTTTTTCTTGGTATCTAAATTTAATGGTGAGGCAACCTTGATGAACAGGTTGGATGGAAAAGACAGACCCTAATGGCCCTTGCCTGCAGCACTAGTAGAATAACTTATTCAATGTAGGAACCAGCTTCATCATGGAAGTTTTAAAATAATATTTTAGATGGATGGTGGCCATGCTTAAATCATTCATGGAGGGAGAGAGATTCTGTGTAGTAAAAAGAGAGGAGTAGATTTGGATTTGCAAATCCAAATGGTCCATCCAAATGTGCTACAATGTCAATGGGGGTGGCCCACCAAAACCGAATATGAGATTTTCCTTTGCTGGCGCAGCATATTTCTCCGTACATCTTGGAGAAATTACCGTGATGTGAGGCATTCGAATGCCTTCAAATGTGCTCCACTAGGAATAATATGGTGTAGTGAAACTTGGGTGTATAAGCTTTCTTTATAATGGAGTCACTGCATACGCCCATCAATCCAAACCATCCAAATTATGGGTCCCACCACATGAATTAGATGTTACTAACTATCCGACAGAGATATAGATTGCATGAAGACATTCCTATCCATCCAACCATTGAACAATGCACAAATAAAAAATTCATACCATCCAAGCTGTTGAAGTCCGTTGAGTGAGTAACTACAACCATTTGATCAGGAGACACACTAACCCCACCAGTGGGTGGATGCATCGTGTGACTGACCTCTGTGGGTGTGTTGCATGACTAACCAAAAAAAAAAAACATTTGATCACTGCAATTTTAGGTCATTTACACACCAAACTGTATTACTAATGATTAATGGGTGCCAACATGTGTTGATCGATCAGGACCGTCCAGTTGATCGGCCATCTCTCGAATGGGAAGCATATACGTACCATATGATTATATCCATCAGATCGATAGATCAGAATCAATTCAATCAATATAACCAATGCAAGAAATGAGCCATGAATTGGAAGGTCAAGATTGACGGGTTGAAATTGTAGTTCTCATGACATGCTATTTTGATATTCATGATTCCCCACCCACCTAACAAGATCTAAGATCTTTTTCCTTTAATCCTTTTTACTTTGATCTCCATAAGTCTCGAGAATTATTCTGTCTTGAAAAAATGGTACAACGATCCACCAAAGTCACGTCCAAAATTCAACGTTAGTAGTACAAAGAATCCTTTTTCTTTTGCTTGAATTATCTTTTCATGTTCTTTCATCTACCATAGCTAGATTCGGTCATAATCTCATCCCTCATGCGCGAATCGATCCAGATTTCCACGACCGTGAAATGAATTACAAAGGGAAATGATCCTGTAGATCAAAGGCATTGGGACGTCCTGTGCACCCAGTTGCATTTTGACATTTTGAAAGTCCATTTGATCTATCTGGACCGTCCATTAGATCTAGATTAGATTTTTAGTCCATTCTAATAAATTTAGGCTAGTCAGATTATTTATGTTGCCCCTTTTTATATAACCATCTGTTTTCCACTCCGTAGATCTGATGGTTAGTATCGTCTGACCAAATGACCATTTAGAACCATAAACAATCGAAGGTGGGTTGCATCTAATGGATGGGCGATATTGATTATCAGGTCTATTATTGTACGGATGATCATGTCCGTCCATTTTTGCACCATATTGATCTAATGGTTAGCATCACCCGATTGGTATGAATTTTTCAAGAGAGTATTTAAAGATTGACCAGGACAAAAAAATGGACAGATGGGATTGATGATATGGACCTCAGATGCAGCGAAAATACAAGTAGATGCATGGAAAAGCTCCCATGCACTTTATGCCATTGGAGCAGTAAAAAGAATGAAATAAAAATGGAAAATGGAAGATATGGTTTGGTTTTGTATGACCGAAGAATAATAGCCATTGATTATATTTAAGTAACGATAGGACATGCCCCTCTTTTACTCATGAGAGCATCAAGCTGCTTTCTTTGACGAATTGCATTAGAAAGGAAGAGGATTCCTGTTTTTTACTCAAATCTGTGGATGATATCATGTCATGCTCTCTGTTGTATTTTAATTAATGATCTGGAGAGTTATTTGATACTCTGGATCGGCGTGATTGTTCATACACATGCTCTAAGAGATTGTGCATGTAGCATAAGTGTAACCTCTAAATTGAGCCGTCTAAGTTTTAGGACCCATTTAGGATGGGTCGTAATTCTAAAATTTGATTGGTTAAATAGATGATTCTCTTTTATCTTATTATCATCGGCATCTATTTGTTGAATTCTGACCGTTGATTATTCTACATTTAGAAGGTCCACTAGATTTCCATCGGTCTGTGAGTTACGTGTAACAGTTGATTTTTTGGCTGACCTGCTGATGATTTTGAATGCTCTGATATTATTCAAATGTGAGCCCATGTACAATTTGTGAGTAACATGACAAAGCTCTTTCCTTATATGGAGTCATATACTCTACCTGAAGTTCTAGTGGAGTCGAGCAAAAGTGGACCCCTTGTGCTGTGTAAATGACATCCAGACAGTCCATCAGACATGCCTTCCTGTGGTTGCCAAGGAAGCTGAAAATCATTTTGATCTATCACTCAGGTGGGCCACACCAATGGGAAATATTTGGGAGGGAACGCCCACCCTTGGTTGCACTGGAGTAAACCTAACTTTCAGAATAAACATATGTTTTAAGGTCCATTCATCAAGCTGGGATGTGTCAGATGATGTTTTGAATGCCCTATTATGATAGGATCATGCTCCAAGGAGGATCCTGATTATCCATTTATGGATTTGAATGTGAGCCATTAAAAAAAAAAAAAAAAAAATTTATATTCAATGGTCCAAATGTGAGGGTATGGTCAGATACTTAGAATCATCCGTTCAGCATGAGTTTCTTACCGTAAACAGACAGCCATCTTTACATGTGCGCTCTACACCAGGCTTAGGATTGTCTTACGCTGGGATTTTGAACGGTTGAATGAGTTGGATCTCGATGGGCCTACTCAAACAGACCCAGGAACGTGTTAGATTTATTAGCTGGTTTTGATAGAATGCGGGCCCCACCTTACACCTATCATGCACTGGGCCCTAAAAGCCATGGGCATCAATGTCAATCCAAAATTGGAAGGACTCGTGATAGGCTGGGCCACCCAGCCTAGCTGTAACCTACCACTGCGTGGTCAATGGGGGCATGGCATTTTAACTCGGTGACTCGAACCAACTTGTTCAGTCCTAATTCGAGTTACGGCTCAAGCAAGTCCGACCTATATTCCCTATCAACTCGTTGTGGTGAACCGGATGGGAGTTGATAGACGAGTCAACTAGGGGAAGCGGCAATCCATGATGGGAGTGAGTTTCATGGAACCTGAAGGCTTGGGGATGGTATGATGAAAGAAAAGCCCACCAAAAATCACCAGCTATGGTTGCAATTGGGTCTGGCCAAAGTATGATCAGGTCCAGCCCATAATGTATGAACCCTAATTCACATCCAATCTCCCCTCTAGACAAGGAACTGGGTTAAACTGCGGTGGGCCCATGAGGGCCCACTTGTTGGTCTTTTAGGCAGATGCGAGCATGGGTCCAGACGAAAGTGGCCCAGGCACCAAGTGTACCAGATTTGAGCAAGAGATTCAAAGTAGAAAGGTGTCCATCTATTTGATGGCCGCCATAGTGCTGGTTATGATCCATTGATATATGCAATTTTTGAAACTGCTCTCCACCTACAATGTGGCTGACAATTTCAATGGTCTGAATGGCCGTCTCAATTGAATTTTCTCCCAAAACGTGAATGGCATGATTTTTAGGTGGGCCCTATTTTCATCTTATCCTTGAATCCAAGTTGAGTTTTTCTACATGCACCATCAAGTGGGGTCCAGTAGGCCGCCATGCATATGACCTGCCCAAAAAGTCAGGGCTTCAAGTAGGCCCCTTACCTTTCCCAAATCTCCAGTTGCTCGACTCAGCAAGTGGGCCACACATCTACAAAACTATTAAACGGTTTAGAAACGACTTGCCAACAGGTCCGCTCTCTAGGTACACGTCTGGCTGTTCTCATTTTAGATGATTTAGGCATGATTTTATGTTCGCTGTGGTGTGGCCCACCTAAGATTTTGGGGTCAAGGCTAAACACCCGTGGCTCACTTGTTGGATGGGTTGGATCGCACCGTAGGGCTGTAAATGGGTCAAGCGACCCGATGGGGTACCCAGACCTAACCCATTTAGACCCGACCTAGACCCAACCCATTTGTTAAACGGTGTTAAACGGTACGAGTCTGGGTCCAAGAATAGACCCATTTGCTAAACGGGTCTGGGTCTAGTTTCTTTTATATTTGGTCCGACCCGAACCCATTTAGTAAGTGGACGGGTTTGGTCTATGTTTCAAGGGAACCATCCCGCCCAAATCCATCTAGACTCGGTTTTAAGCCTTATAAAAATGCTGGCATACTAGATCCAAACCCAGACCCATTAGACCCGACCCATTTATAAATGGGTCTGGGTGAATCTTCCTCTACTAGACCCAGATCCATTTATAAATGGGTCTGGGTCTGATGGGTTGACTCGGACTTGACCCAGACCCGCCCATTTAGTAAAAAGGTCTTGTTCTAAAATTTGAACCCAAACCCATTTAGTAAAGGGGCTAGCATGATTTTGGCTAAACCCACCCCGAACCCAACCATTTACAGCCCTAATCTCACGCCCATGTATGAACATCCGCTTTAGAAAATCCAGCTTCTTTTGGAAACTGACAGAAAACATTGATCAGGATTGCAGATGGGCCAGGATGGCTGAGCACAGCCCCACCAGACCACCTTTTGGCTGACCCTTGGATTTAGTCCATACCAATCTTTTAGAAGGTTGACAATTAAATGGGCCGGACCTGAACTTTCATCTACAGGCCCATCTGACACCCAAACATTGAACCCGGTTAAAAAAGGGTCTGGCCGGGTCCACCCATACGAAACCTAACATTGACGCCGGTTAAAAAGGGTCCTAGTTGCGTCGGGCAGGTCCACCCGGTTAAATTCAGACAGGTGCCATCCGGGACCAGTCCAGCCAACTTTAATAGTAATATTACAGCGAATATATACCATGAGGCTCCCCTCATGGGAGCTTCTCCTTACGTGTGCCGGACATCCACACCGTGCATTTGGTGGATCCCTTCTATATTATGGCAAGTCTCAAAAATCATCTGTATCCGGAACTCAGGTAGGCGACACCATCTGAACCATGTTAAATCATTCCTACAAAATCGAAAAGCACTTAGTGGGCCCACTTGAGTTTTGGAATGACCTGAAATTTGGTGTGACCCCTCTTTCAAGTAAGATACGCACAATGGATGGGCTCGATGTCTGAACGACATCTCAGTAGGCCCTATAAACAATCAGAGAGGTTTCAGTGGGAGGGTATCCACTCTCAACTGTTGTCTATGGTGTGGCACACCCAAGTCAGCAATTGGCCTGATTATGAGGCCCATGCCCCCACCGTGAAAGGGTTCATCTAATTGATGGGGTGGATATCCGACCCACATCAAGGTGGGGCCCACAGAGCTTGACCTCAAGGTAAGCTCTAATGTGGTCAAGTTCTGTGGGGCCAACCATGATGTGTGTCAGACATCCACAGCGTACATTTGGTGGACCCAACCACTTTTTGTTTAACAAGGACCCAAAACGAACCCTTATAAATTAAAAAAAACCAGGTCTAAAGAGTGGATGGGTACCCAAAATCTATGGATGATAATGGCGCGTTTGGCACCCTGGATAATAGAAGAAGTGAGGAGAAATCACTTGCTTTATTCTTTTTGGCACCATGGATTATAAGAAGTGGGTTTAAGAAGAATCCATGAAAATTAAAAAAGGCACTTTTAGCTTCTTTTCAAATCCTGTTAAAAAAGGTGGGATTTGGGGAGAAATCATCCCCCAACGTTGGACCCAAGGTGATGTGTCCCTAACCCAATGTGATGTATATTTCCATCCAACTTGTTGATAAGGTCACAAAGACCTAGATGAAGGGACCACACAAATATCAGTTTAATTCAAAACTTTTGTGCATCATAAAATGTCTCACTCTCCAATTTTTCTTGTTTTGTGGTCCACTTAAGATGTGGAACTGCTTTATTTTTTGGATCCTGGCATAAAATGATATGTAATAATGGGTGGACAGCATGGATTTAAAAATCAAGGCTGATACGATGGGCATACGGTGGGATTAAAATCCACACCATCCATTCCCTCGTGTCTGATTTCTCTCCAAATCTTGGCTGCCAAACAGAAAATATGGAATTGATAAGAATTGGAATTGATGAGACTTCATATCATGGAATCCACTTCTCATCACTTCCTCTCAAATCAATGGTGCAAAACAAGCCCTAAAAAGAGACCGGGTTTGGGAACTCCAGCCAGGGATGGTACTTGGGCTGAAGTGAAAGGCCTTGTGGGTGGGCTTCAGCATGACTTTAATAGCTCGGTAACTATAACAGCCGAGCTGTCCAGGTATCTATGGGTTCTTGACTAATGGGCTGGACCGATCCTGGATGTAGATTCTTATCCAACGGCCCATCTGGGCCTGGCTCTGATAATGTACCTCACAGCTTGGCTGGGAAAAGCGTGGGTGGGCCAAGATCTGTTCAAGTCCAGTCCACAAAGTTGGCAAGCCTATCACAGTTCTATGGCGGGCCAAAAGAAACTGGCCGAGCCGGGACATTAACAACATCCTGGCCCAGCCCGGTAGCCAGCGACTTTTGTGCAAGATTGGACTGTTGATGAAGGTCGAATCTAAACAGGGCCGGCCGGATGGGCTCTTTGGGACAGTTCAAGCCCGGTCTGATTCATTAACGCAATCGAATTTTAGTCCTGGCTGAGCCCAAGACCTCATATTTCAGTCCAAGCCTGGCCTGAACGAGCCAGGTCTACGGCCCATTGATGGCCCTATAGCCCATCTACAAACACCCAAAGCACATTGATGTGTGACATGTTAGAGATCCAATACATTCATCAAACAGTCGTGGGCTACCATGTCAAGCCCAAAGATCAGGCCAGCCCATTCATCAGATTGGCCACGCGTAAATGAAAGGGCTGCTGGTTGTCCATTTTCCAACCTCCCATCATTCAATACATGTACGGCTCACGGAATGCAATGGACCAGATGCATTTTGTTTTACACCTTGCAGCCCACCTGATTTGTTTTACACCTTAATGTGGCTTGTAGAGTTGGATGGCTGCAAGCATTCGGCAAGACATCCTTGTTGACGCTTGCCCAAGCTGCTCATTCTGTACCACAATGCGATCGTTGAGATCGTTCGTCCAAAAACTACGAACACACATGTGCCACTGGAAAAAAAAGTCTAAACTTGTAAGAGGCCCCACGTCTATGCAATGGTTAGTACACAAAATCAGTTCGGGCTCTTTGGCATACAGAATTACGTCTTATTGAATTGCATTTGGTTGGGTATAAATTTCATCTGGCATTTGGAGTGATGGGAAGGATTTGATCAACCCGGGTATTTAAACTTATAGTGAAATACAGCAAGATTTCTAGTGAATTTCGAAATCCACTACATTTGTGATCCTCCATGTTAATGCATATGTTTTATCCATATGTATCCTTAACAAGTGATAGTTGAGTTGCATATGAATACAGGTGACTGGCATGAGTTGTGAAATTTGGTTTGTTGATTACAACCCAAGCATCCACCAAACATTGCAAGAAGTATCAGGAGGCTCCATAACCATTCATCTTCCTCCATATTTACTTTCTAATCTTGGGCCTTCTTGTGAATGGACCATGATCTGAAATTCACCCTAAGAAGATAATATCGACCATTCAATTCATTGACTGCAAGTGCAAATCAAAAAGAAAAATACAGTTCAAATGATTGGAGGATGTGATCTTCCACTATGGGACATGTTAGGGCATGGAATATTCACATGGCCCAACAACAGACCAATGATTTGAATTACTAAAGCCTGGGGCTTATTTGAATACATTGAGAACTTGAGAATACTATTCCTCATGTTTGAAGTCCTACAACTTGTTTCATTGTCCAATGGGGTAAAGTTAGAAACCGTTAGGATTTTCAAAATGGAGAGTGAATGAAGGTTTTTTTTTTTTTTTTTTCAAAATTCCATATTTTAGATTTTAAATTTAAGGTTTTTAGATTTGATACTTTGATAAATTATGATAGAAGACGTATCACAAACCAAAATTTAATCTTATCTGATTATGAGATTGATGGATGTCTATTAAACAGTTAAAAATGAAAAATATCCTATAGTATCAAGTGCCATACATAAACTACATATCATATAACTCCTTTTAGATACCATCAAGTTTTTCAAAAGAGGAAAAACATAAAACGTATAGTTAAGATAACCTCAATCAATGTTGCTAAAAACTGTTGATGTCGATGTTGATCCTTCAAACAAAATAATTCACTCTCAGATCTGTTCTAGATGAAGGAGAACTTGAAAGCCAATACGTCCTCCTTAAAACAGGTCTAGGTAAGATACACAGAGTCACCCAAGTGGTCCCTACACGTATGGAACATGTGATGGAGGGAAAGAGGAGTTTCTCTATTTCTCTCTCTATTCTTTTACTTTCTGTCTTTTCTCTCTCTGCAGGTGATGCCCAAGGGATAGAATGTCCAAGGCTCTCTCACTGTTGTCCTATTGCTCTAGGATATGATCTGTACATAAGGAGTTTAGATTTTAAAGAGAGATACTGATATGGTACTCTGCTCCCTTATAATGTTCCAATGCTCTACTACATTGGAAATTTGTTATCCTACCTCAACCATGTAAACAATATCTGATCCAATCATTCATTATTGTTATGGCAATCCATCATCGATTTAATACTAATGCAAATCAAGTGGTTAACCCCCAGATCTAAATCATGAGATTATCGTCAAATATAATGAAAAAACTTGACAACAGAAATAAAAGTTTTAACTGTTGAAACATGTTTTTAAAGTATTTTTAATTAAAACCTTTTAAGTACTAAACCCAACAAAAGAAATCACTTAGTATATGTCGAATCCTAAAATCTAAGCCATAAAATAATTTTTTTTTTAAAACCAATGGATCCCTTTTTTTTTTTTTAAAGAAAAGTATATTTCTCATATTAGGGACTATATGGACAGCAGGCACATTCGGGAGGCCTGCCACCCATGAAAAAATAAAAGGGGGGTAGGGGGGGCACCCAACCTCAGAGCAAGAAAGCTGAACTCACCAAGGACTCTGTTATCTTTTCACATAGCCCAACCAATAGATCCCTTATCACACCATGTGAGCTTTAATTGAAGCCTTAATGGATGCCTTAGTTACACCCACTTTTATGACTACATGATGACCTCGTAAAGCAAGTCAAAGAAATGTAATCAAGACCTTGAGCTACTCACATACTCAGGTCTAAGGATAAGCGAAATTGAGTAAATTTTTAAGCCAATCATAATCCAAGCATGATGTGCCTCTTGGTTTAGACACTTAAATTGATCCACCAATATAAGTGTCCAACATGTCCAACACTAGAAGTCTATTTCCATAACACACTTACACTTTTATATAAAGTAGGGAAAGTCATTTACTTGTCATAGAGCCCAACGGTAGAGACCTTTCACCTTGACTCACCATCGGTCCTCTCACAAAGGATAATTATATAGTGACGATAATACCAATGACAAGTCTCCTATAACCTGTTAGGTTGTCATGGAATAACAAGGTATGAGATCCATATAACACAATTCTCAAGTGTTTTAGGACAAGTAGAGGAATCTCTTCTTTAATCCATGTTCATATATACTTAATATACATCCACATAATAATTAAGACAAACACCATATCCATCTAGGACCTTATCCTAAACATTATATGGTAAGATACTTTTGTATTTTTTTTTAACTTCTTAAATTCTATTCTATTTAAATAAATAAGCAAAAACAAAGCCGCCATCTGTTTGAACCTGGCCTAGCTTGGTTCAAAATTTTCGACCAAACCCTTCCAGATCAAACCAGATTTTTCTAGAGCAAACCAAACTTGAGCCGCATGGGTCGGCCCGAAACCTAAACCAAGCCACAAACTAAGGTGGCACAAAAACAAGTCAAACCAAACTAAGGCCAACTCGGCTTCGTTGCCCACCTCTAGGTGAGACCTCGGCCTCATCCAAGTAGATGCAACCCTTACCACACGGCCCACGTTATTGTATATATTTTGTATCCACACTGTCTATCCATTTTTTAAGATCATTTTAGAGCATTATCCAAAAAATGAAGCAAATCCAATTATCAGGTGGACCACACCATAGGAAACAATGGTGATTGACCATTAATGAGCCACAAAAGTTTTAGATCAAGCCGATATTTGTTTTTTCCCTTCATCAAGGCTCATGCGACCTTATCAACAAATCGTATGAAAAATAAACACTATTGAAACATTGAGGTGCACCCTAAGAACTTTTCAATGATAAGGTGTTCAATTACCACTGTTCCCTATGATATGGTCCACCTGATAATTGGATCTGCTTCATCTTTGGAAGAATGCCCAAAATGATCATAAAAACTGATGGATGGTGTGGATACAAAATACATACATCAAGGTGGGCCCCATGATAAAGGCCCGGGTGTCACCTAATCCGCTTCTATGGAATATCTATGGTGGCAGACTGTGGGGTCCATCTTGATGCATGTATCCACACTGTCCGATTGTTTTGGGAGCTCATTTTAAGGTATGAGCCTAAGAATGAAGCAGATCGAAAGCTCAAGTGGCACACGCTGCATGAAACAATGGTGAATGAAGTGGATTGCGTGGTGCACACTCTCCATGATTAATGTGTTATAACTAAATCATCTCTCCATTTGGTGAGAACGATTTAGGGCTTGAGTTCAAAAAGAGACGAGCTAAAGCTCAAGTAGATCACACCACAGAAGGCCGTGGAGAACGTCTACCATGAAATTTTCTTAAGGGATACAGAAGTTTTGGATCAATCTAATATTTGTTTTTTCCTTCATCCAGGCCGGTGTGACCTTATGAACAGGTTTGGATGGCAAATAAACATAATGTTGGGCCTTAGGAAGGTTTTAATGGTGGGAATCATTGTCCCACTACCTTTTATGTTGTGGCCCACTTGAACTTTGGATCTGCCTCAATTTTAGAACCATGCTTGAAAATGATCTCATTGTTGATAAAACACATACATCGAGGGGCCTACAGAACAGTGACACGTCAACACACCACTGAGCACACGCTAGTAAAAAATTCTTTGGGGTCAAAAAGGTTTCAGGTAAGTTATATTTTGAGTTTTCCCTTCATTTAGGTTCCTACAACCTTAGGAGCGGATTAATTTTTGTTTCCTCATCCAGATTTGTATGACATTATGAACAGGTTGGATGGCAAATAAACACCCCAATGAGCTCTAGGAAGGTTTCCTTGGTGGGTGTCATTATCCTCAATATCCCGTGGTCTGGTTCATTTTAGCTTTGAATTTGCTTATTTGTTGGCTCATGTCCTCAAATGATCTTGGAAAATGGATGGACAGTGTGAATATAAACACATGTATCACGGTGGGCCTTACAGCACCTGCCATCAGGGATATGACAAGGGAATCCGCTTTAGTAGTTTATGGCCCATTTGAAAAATGAAATGGATTGATTTTTGAGTCACAAGCCCAACCTGATGTAAAGCTAGAATGTATTCACAAGGGGTGACAGATTTCACGTGGGCTTGCGTGTGGATCGGGAGATTGTTACACGTGTACGGACTTGCAATCATGCTTTATTTAACTCATCTGCCAGGCATTTCAGCCCACGTGAGAGAATCAAGCGAGTTTCCGTAATTTTAAGCACATACAAGGGTAGTTCTATAATTTTGACATGTTCATAGGATTGCGTTTTCAAAATTTTCCGAGGATAACACTCGTGGGCGGGAATTCCAAACGACTGATAATTCTCGTGGAGAGCAATTTACCACGCTCGGGTCCATATGCCCTTGGAGGTGAGCACGAGTGAGTTCGAGCCCAATTCGAGCCTGCGAGGCCCAGCCCAAAAGTCGGGCGTGAAGCTGTTTAAAATTGGGCCCTAAGGAAGCCCAAAGCTCATTGACACCCCCATTTACTTTTCTAGAGAGTTTCATCTCTCATTTCTCTATTCACTTCTAATATGGGATTAAAAAAAAAAAAAATTTAGCTTTTTACAAGTGAGTCAGCCCGGTAGAGCTTCAATCCAGTCCAACTTCGAGCCAAGTTGAATCGAGCTTGGGTTAGCACGAGCTTGGCTTGAAAATCATCTCAAGGTTGGAAAAATAGCTTAGCTTGGTTTGAATGTAGCCTTCAAATCGAGCCAAATTGAGCTGGTTTGAGTCGAGTTGAGTCGAGCAACCTAGCCGAGCTGGCTTGGCTCGTATATGCCGTACAGCACCCTTCCCATTTTCAGTCTTTACGGTTGGTTGGGGGGCCATGATTCAATAATCCAAACCGTTGAAAGCATGGGCCTCATTGCTGATGACTTACTTATAAGGTAGTTCTCAAATTAGAAGATCCTATTGTAGATTACCATGGCTGTTGTGGATCCTCGACTGTAGGGCTAGTGTGATCCATTTGCCTTGTATCCACGCCGACTATTAGTTCTTCTAGGGAATGAAACAAAAAAAAATGAAGCAATTTAAATCCCATGTGAACCACAACGTAGAGCACAACGTTGACTTAATGCCTAGTATTAAAAACTTCTTGGGGCCTATCAGAATGTTAATTTTCCATCGAGCCTCTTGATGAGGTCACAAAGACCTGGATGAATTAACCACACAATTATCAGCTTCATCCAAAACTTTTGTAGTCCCTGGGAAATTTTTTTATGGTGAGTGATCAATCGCCACTGTTGTCTATGGTTTAGTCCACCTGAGATTTGGATATTATGCAATTTTGGGCTCATGCTCTAAACTGAGATGGCGAAACAGGTGGATGGCATGGCTATAAGATGCATTCATCACCGTGGGGGGCCATGGATCCCTGACTGTGGGGCTCTCCTCTTTTTGTTTTTCTTTTCTTTTTTTAATTTAGTTCACACACCCCATTGTTAGTACACCCACTCACCCCTGTTAGTCACATCACAATTTTAGCCAACCCCACTGTCTTACATCCACGACGTCCCCATCTGTTTTGACAACTCATTCTGGCGCATGATCCCAAAACTGAAGCAGATCCAAGTCTCGGGTGGACCACACTAGAGGAAACAATGGTGATTAATCATTAAAAAATTCTTGTGGGCCATAAAAGTTTTGGATCAAGCTGATATTTGTCTGGTCCCTTCCTCTAGATCTGGGTGACTGGGTGAACAGGTTGGATGGAAAATGAAAATTTCGATGGGCCCCCGATGGGTTTTTAATGGTGGGTGTTAAATCACCACTGTTTTCTATGTAGTCTACCTAAGACTTGGATCTGCTTCATTTTTTTGGATAATGCCCTAAAAGGGGCTGTCAAAACGGATGTACGGCATGGATTTCAGGAACACACATCATGGTGGGATCCATAGTTAGGGATCCACCGTTGGCTGCACTGTGAATATCTCCTGTCTCAAAAATCATATGATCGGGTCATCAGATGGACCAAGCTGTTAGCCGACGGTCTGGGTCAGGTTAAATTGTGGCCCACCTAGCGAGTGGGTAAGACTGATATTATTGAAGGGTGATCATCATGATGGGGCTATTGTGCTCTCGGTACTGGATTCCTCGACAAAGTGGCATCTTGGCGAGAAAGATGGGTATGGTAGCACTGAGTCGTGGTACTTTTGGGGGCACGAGACATCGGACGCGGATTGGCTGGTGATGCGAACACCAGATAGCAAGCTTCTGTAAAAGCTTTGTGGCTCCCACCATGACGTATTTGTTTTATCCACGCTGTCCATTCATTTGTACAAATCATTTTAACCATCTAGACCAAAAATGAGGCAGATACAAAGCTTAATTGGACCACGCCATAAGGAAATATTGGGGATTGAACATTCACCGTAGGAAAAATTTTGGCGGCCACAAAAGTTTTGGATCAAGATGATATTTTTCTTTTCCATTCATACAGCTCTTTGTGATCTTATGAACAGGTTGGATGACAAATAAACATCACTTTGGGCCCTAAGAATGTTTCAACAGTGGACATCATTCTCCTCACTGTTTCCTAAGCTATTTCACTTTTTCTCTCATGCCTTAAAATGATCTATAAAATTGGATGGACGGCCTGGATAAAACAAAACCATAGAGCTTTGACACCAGCTTGCTTGATGGGGTTGGCGTCCTCGGCCAACCCGCGTTCCAAGACATCCATAATAGGCCAATACGATGAACTGTAGGACAAGAAATGTGGGCCCTACTTGCCTCAAACTTGTTTAAATGGGTTCTGTAAAGTGTGCAGGGAATGTTCGTACGGTACGGATCAACCCTTAGGTTTGTACAAATGGGCCTTGATGCAATAATTCAAACAGTTGATATGATGTATTTTCCAGTGAGCGGCCAATAAGGGACGCGGATTTGGTCATCTTGCCCACGCCCCACCAACGTTGGGGAATCGGATTGGGCAGTCACCGACGCTGTTTGGCTGGTGACCGAAACACCGTTCAACTAGCTGGTGTCACACCTCTGTGGCCTCCATTATGATGTATGTGTTTTATCCATGCCGTCCTCCATTTTGCCCACTCATGGTAGGGCATTAGCCTAAAAAATTGAGGCAGATCAAAAGCCCAATTGGACTACGAAGTAAAAACTAGTGGGGATTGAATGCCCACCATTGAAAACTTTTTGGAGGCCACGAAAGTTTAGCTGAAGCTTGTGTTTTCCCTTTGTCTAGGTCTGTGTGACTTTATTAACAGGTTAGATGACAAATAAACATTACCGTAGGTCCTAAGAAGGTATCTACCATGATTTTTTCGTACTGTTTTTTCTGGTGTGGTCTACTCAAGCTTTCAATCTGCCTCATTTTTTAGCTAATGCCCCTAAAGTGATCTGGAAAAATGGATGAGCATCATGGATAGAACACATATATTATGCTGGGGTCACAGAGGTTTGACACCAGCTAGCTGGCTGGTGTTGGGGTGACCAGCCAAACCCGTCGGGCGGCAACCCCTCCAATACCAAGGTCTCTTTGCTGGTCCGTGTGGAGCTATCAAAAAAATTTTCCAGCTCATTTTAGGCCATGAGCCCAAAAATAAGTAAAATGAATCTTAGGTGGACCATTGTAATGTTCATTTACCATCCAACTTGTTGACTCATTTTAGGGCATGAGCCCAAAAGTAAGGTGGACCATTCAACTGAATTGGATGACAGATGAATCTCAGGTGGGACCACGGAAGGTGGGACCACTCCGTGGTAGATTCACAAGAGTTTTAATACTAATGCAAGGGATCCAGTGCCTATGTAGTGTGAGTTGGTGTATGAGTGTATGGGGTGGGTTGTGTGTTTTAAAAAAAATTGTTTCATTGTTTGGCTGATGTTCTAACATAAGCTTGCAAAATGGATGTACAACCTTTAACCCCAACAAAATATGATACTAACCGAGATAAAAAGGTAGAGACAATCACTTGACATGGTGATGAGAACCAGATTCGGCAAGGCCACGTTGGAATTCAGGGCCTTTTAGCCAGTGGGATTAGAAAGTATTATATGGGATGAAATTTGAAAAGGTAATCATTATGTGTCGTAGCAGATTGTCGATTAGTATACTATTAATCATTATGTGTCGTAGCGGATTGTCGATTAGTATACTATTGGATTTTCAAAATTTAAACTCATGTTTGTATCATAGGAGATCATGGGTGTTCAACAATGCATCTGATGTATAGCGTTTGGAATAATGTTAACTCCAACTGTGAGTCATCTTTCTATCCAAGATAGCCAGCAAACCGTGGGCCCCATTTTGATATATGTGTTATATCAACACAATTCATCCGCTTTGAGAGAGCATTTTAGGGCTTGAGCCAAAAAATGAGGCAGATCCAAGTGGACCACATCATAGAAAGCAATGGTACAATGACGACCACCATTGAAACCTTCCTAGGGCCCACCGTGATGTTTATTTCTAATCCAACTTGTTGATGAGGTCACATAGAACTGTATGAAAGGGAAACACGTACAATTATCAAGTTGATCTAAAACTTCTAAGGCCCCCATAAGGTTTTCAATGAGAGGTTCAATCCCACTGCTTTTTTTGGTGTAGCCCACTTGTGCATTGGATCTGCTTGATTTTTTGGTCCATGTCCTAAACTGATCTCAAAAAATGGATGGATGGTGTGGATATAGCCCAAACATCATGGTGGAAGCCACATCATGGTCAGCTCTAGGAAGGTTTCAATGGTGGACACTTCTGTTTCCATTTTTTTGTGTTACATGGCCCACCTGAGTTTTGAATCTTTCTGATTTTTAGGCTTTTATACTATTATTGCCTTTTAAAACAAATGGACGAAGCAGATTTGTCATGACATCATTGTGGGCTCCACACAACCCAAGAGCAATCCCTCTCGATTTGATCTCTATCCCTCTCAAATCCGTTGGGATTGTCGGCGGATATGAAGTGGGATTGAGTGAATCCCCCTCAGCTCGACGTTGTATCGGGCGTGGTTTTCAAAGCCTTGAACCATCACCATCCAAAGAAGTCCAAACAAGGCATTAGGTTGGAAGTGTGGGATTTGCAAACTCAATCCCATCTAATACAACTGTCCAAACGGGCCCTCAGAGTAGCTAAGGAAACACCTATTTCAATTAGGGTATGACATGATGAGATTTTATTAAACCACATATCATTGTTAGAGATGGAGTCACCCAAAGCATGTTTGAAAGAGAACGGGATTTAAGTGAGGCAGGGGAAACACATAGTGTGGTGAGGCCTTAATAGAGAATTGGGTTGAGTGAAGCTGGGGAAACAATAACAGCAATGAGGTCTTGATATGGCAAGATTTGATTGGGCCACATGTTGTCATGAAAGATGGCCACACAAATCATGTTAGAAAATGAGAACAAGATTTCGTGAGGGGGAAATACTGAGTTCAGTAAAGCCATTATAAGATGAGATTTAATTGACTTATGTGCATTGTTAGAAATGTCATCCAAAGCATGTTTGAAAGCATTGCTAGAATTGGTCATCCACTCAAGGACATCAGTTTTTCTCCGCCTCACGCATGGGTTCCTCGAAAGTGATTAGCTGGTATTACCATGACCGTAGGACCCACTTTGATGAATTTGTTATATATCCATGCCATCTATCAGTTTTTCCAAATCATTTTAGGACATGATCCCAAAACTTAAGCATGACCAAATCTCAGGTGGACCACACCACAAGGAACAATAGTGATTGAATGCCCACCATTAAAAACTACCTAGAGCCCACCATAACGTTTATAAATCGAAATCCTGCTTTTCACATCTCTCATTGGTCTAGCTGAGCTGGACTCTGTTAGAACTGACCAGCTCGGACACAGTCCAGTTGAGCTGGACCAATGAGAGAGAGCAGGAGAGGTTCTCTGATCAGTATGAGCAGAGGATCCCAATTCAACATCTATTTGTCATCCAACCTATTGTAAGGTCAAACTGGCCTAAATGAAGGGAAAATACAAATACCTACTTGATCTCAAACTTTTATGGCCCACAATAAGTTTTTAATGGTCAATCACCACATTTTCCGGTGGTATGGTCCACCTGAGATTTGGATCTGCTTGAGATGGAAAAACAGATAGACAGTGTAGATATACAACATATTTATCAAGGTGGGCCCCATACAGTCGAAGTAACGCCCACTAACGTGTTACCCGAGTAACGCCTAATCAGCTCCCTTACTCCACTGACGTATACGGGGTTGGACCGGTTAAATCAAAATCGGATTGCATTCTTCATCTAATTGAATAAACTCTGTTGGGCCCATCGTGAATGTATGTGGTTTATCCACACCATCCATCCATTTTTACAGCTCATTTTAGGGGTTGAGCCCAAAATTGAAGCATATCCAAATCTCAAGTGGACCACACCATAGGAAACAATGAGAATAATGGTTTCCACCGTTGAAACCTTTCTAGGGTCCACAGTGATGTTTATTTGTCATCCAAACTGACCGTTATAGTTACGGCCGTCGTTGACCGGGGCTTCGGTCGCCGGCTCCCCCGTCATCAGGTCACCAACTTCCTTAACCTTCCTGCACTAGGCAGGCGTCAGCCCCCATACATGGTCTTACGACTTTGCGGAGACCTGTGTTTTTGGTAAACAGTCGCCCGGGCTTGGTCACTGCGACCCCCTTTGTGAGGAGGCACCCCTTCTCCCGAAGTTACGGGGCTATTTTGCTGAGTTCCTTAGAGAGAGTTGTCTCGCGCCCCTAGGTATTCTCTACCTACCCACTTGTGTCGGTTTCGGGTACAGGTACCCTTTTGTTGAAGGTCGTTCAAGGTATGGTATATTCATACTATAACATATGAAGAGTAAGAACTAGAATTCTTATCGATACTGGAACTCATAGGGAAGAAAATGGATGGAATCAAATATGAAGTCTTGGACCTGGAGTTGGTCAAGGTACTGCTGCGGGCCAAGCCGTAGAAGGTATCGCGAGACAACCAGAAGCAGAGGGTAAAATACGAGGTACTTTATTGCTTAGTTTGGCTTTTATGGAAGCTTCAACAATTTACGGGCTGGTCGTGGCATTAGCGCTTTTATTTGCGAATCCTTTTGTTTAATCTTATTCTATAAACGTGGTCACACAGAAAGGAATGAAGTGAAATTACAAATATCAGCTTGATCCAAAACTTCTGTGGCCACAAAGAAGTTTTCAATGGTAGATGTTCAATTCACATTATTTCTTGTGGTGTGGTCCACTTAAGACTTGTATTATGCTTCATTTTGGGGCTTAATCCCTAATATTATCTGTTAAAATGGATGGACATAGTGGATAAAATACATATATCATAGTGGACCCTACAGAGTTCACTCAGTACATTAAGTTAGTACACAATACACTTCCGATCAAATCTGGTCACAGGGAGTTTTAGTGTAATAACATTAAGGTCAATTCAACAAAAAGTTCAATTTCTTAGGAGGCTCATCTTTTTTAGCCCTCACATGAGAAATTGCAAACTTTTTGGTAAAAAATGCCCTTCTAATCACCTACTGTACTATGGATCCCCTGAGCACTGTGGATCTCCCCTGAGCAATGTGGATCTCACCTGGGAGTTAGATCCCCCTTGAGCACTATGGATCCCTTGATCCCTCCTAATCACTATGGATCCCCCCTAAGCACTATGGTAGTGCAACAGGTGGTCAAAGGGGCATTTTTTATAGAAAAGTTTGCAATTTCTAGTGGGGTCTAAAAAACATGAACCTCATGAGAAATTAGACTTTTTGTTGAATTAGGTAGACTTGGAGGCTATTACACTAAAAATCCCCTGGCCACATTAGAGCTCACTGAATCCAGTGGTGGAGGTGGATCGCTGACTGTGGTGTTACACCCATGCCATCCATTCAGTTTGACAGCTCATTTTAGAGCACGAACCTAAAAGTGAAACAAATGCAAATCTCAAATGGACCACGTCACAGGAAACAATGGTGATTGACCATTAAAAACTTCTTGTGGGCCAATATTTTTTTGGATCAAGCTGATATTTGTGTGGTCCTAGGTCATCGTGACCTTATTAACAAGTTAGATGGCAAATAAACATTCCAGTGGCTGCCAAGAAGTTTTTAATGGTGGGTATTCAATCACCACTGTTTCGTGTGGTGTGGTTCACCTTATAGTTAGATATACTTCAATTTTAGGATCATGCCCTAAAATTATTTGTCAAAATGGATCAACAGCATGAATTTAAATAACATAAATTACAGTGAGCCCTACAATGCGCATCCAATTTCATTTGAAAGTGGTTAAATCGTGGGCTGGACCCATGGAAGCCCTCCCCACCTCACCATAGTTCTATTCATTACTTTTCCTGTCAATTTTTGTTTTCCATAAAAAAAACTATTCGTGAAAGGGCCCTTTTGTGGAAGCGGATTGCGTGCGGAGTAACTCAGTACACTTAGAGTAAAGAGAATTTTCTTTTGTAAACCTCAGTTTGAACCGTTATTCCCAGGTAAACTCCTCCAAACATTGTTTCTTAAATTAGACTTAGAGCAAATTTTCGGACGAAATTATCCTTCACCATTCGAAAACTTATCTCAATTTCGTATCTTCGATTTTCTTCATTTCTATGCTCCAATCTTCATTTTATTCAGGAAATCTTTAGTTATGGACAGTGATTATGGCTCCTCCATGAAAGAAAAGTTTTTTTTTTTTTTTTTTTTTGTATTCTTTCAAAAATTATATTTTAAGTTTTCAAAATGTTGTTTTTTTTTTTTTTTTTACAAATGTTGTTTTTTGGGAATGCGAATGTCTAATATATATACAATGTGTTTATTGTAAAGCGTATGTGGAATGTTTGATAATGTTAACCAACCTTCATTATATTTCGAATTTGAATACAACGTGTTTGTTGAAATGTCTCAACAAAGGAAAATGTTGAGAAGTTTGAGAATGTGTTTGAAAGAGTACTCGTTAAATTTTGAAAGAGATCTCATTGAATTGGCACTGAGCTCTTTAAATTTTGAAAGACAGATCTCATTGAATTTGCACTGTGCTCATTGAATTTTGAAAGACATATCTTTCACTACGATTAAAATCCATAGCCTTTAGTTAAAATTTAACGAGGTCGAGATCTCTAAAGGCTGCAAATTTTAACCGTAGTAATAGAGTATTCAAATAGCACAATGCCAATTCAACAAGATGTCTTTCAAGATTCAAAAAGTACTCTTTCAAACACATTTTCAAACTTTTCAACACTTTCCTTCATTGTGACATTTCAACAAACATGTTGTATCCAAATTCAAAATACAATGAAGGTTGGTTAAAATTCTCAAACATTTTCTACATACACTTTACAACAAACACGTTATATACATATTAGACATTCACATTCCCAAAAAACAATATTCACACACACACACACACACACACACACACACACACACACACACATATATATATATATATATATATGGAAAACTTAAAATTATAATTTCTAAAAAAATAGGAAAAAAAATACTTTTCTCTGACGGAGAAGCCATAATCACCGTCTATAACTAAAGATTTTCCGAACAAAATGAAAATTGAAGCGTAGAAATAAAGAAAATTGAAAATCGAAAATGGAGATGGGTTTTCGAATGGTGAAGGACAATTTCATCCAAGTCTAGTTTAGGAAACAATGTTTGGAAGAGTTTACCTGGAAATAATGGTTAAAACTGAGGTTTGCGGACGAAAATTTCTCTAGAGTAAACTCTATGGGCCCAACGTAATATATGTATTTTATGCACTCCGTCCATCCATTTTACCAGATAATTTTAGGGCTTAAACTAAAAAATGATGCATATCCAAAGCTCAAGTGGACCACATCATAAGAAACAGTGTGAATTAAACATCTATCGTTGAAAAATTCTTAGGGCTTGTTAGGAGCATGGATTTGAACCCCTTGGATTTGAAACCCCCTGGATTTGAAACCCCCTGATTGTGTTTGGCACCCTAGATTTTGAATCCCCTATAGTCCAAAAGTATGATGTTTACAAGGGTTTGAATTTAATTACTAAATCAACTTCAATATCCCTAATTAGTATAAGCATGTAATGTTCAACACAATGGTTGTAATAAGCCTGTTGAAATATATACTTTGGTCGAAAATGATGAAATTCCAAGTCTCGAATGGGCCACAAGCACAGGATCACATCCAAGTGGCTAACCTACGAATGTTAACCGTTGATTTCCTTGGACAATGTTTGGACGGCGTGGATCATCATATTAAAGTAATTTTAGTGAAGCAATTGATAATCGAATTGTTTTGGGGTATCATAAGTGGGCCATGTGCCTAATAGACCAGTAGCCTAGTGACATACATGTTACATATGTGACTCTTGGAAAGATTTTAAATGTAATCCAAGCTTCTACCTTGGATTGCAAACCCCCCTCGTCGCGGGAATTTGAAACCCCGGTTGCTTTATGTGCCAAATGCACTAGGGAATTTGAAACCCCTCAAATCCCCCCAAATCCATGGTGCCAAACGGACCCTTAGGGACCACAGAAGTTTTGGATCCATCTGATTTGGGTTTTTTTTCTCTTCATCCATGTTTGTGTCATCTTATGAACAGGTTGGATAGCATCACTATGGGCCCTACGAAGGTTTCAACGGTGGATATCATTATTCCCGCTGTTTCCTGTGTATGGTCCACTTGATTTTTGGATATGCTTCGATTTTGGGCTCAACCCCTATAATGAGTTGAAAAAAAGATGGACTGCGTGGATAAACCAATACATTCATTGTGGGCCCAAGTGAGTTTACTCAGTACGCAATCCGATTTCCCTTTATATATGGGCAGGCCCAGTCTGCGGTGCTGCACATCACCCTGCAACGTCTGCTGCACAGAGATGTATTTACCATATTCCGGTTCTTCCGGCGCAAGTACCGGATCATCATCACCCATTGACGCCTCTACCAGCGGGTCGTCCACTTCATCAACGAGCCTATTTTTATAGGTTACTTTCAAAATCAAGTACATCGAGAGAGAGAGAGATGTACGATGAGATGTATTTGTACAGAGGTACAGGATACATCTCAAAATTCCAGCAGAATACATCTGAAAGGCTAGATTTTCTTAATCATTATGCATATTAATGGTGCTGCAAGGACTGATAATACAGTGGTCCAAGTCACCATCGTTCGTACGTGATTCTGATGTACGTCCTTCCACGGTGGGGGCAAAATTCGACGGTCCAGATTGAGTCTGCACGCATGAGTGGTATGGCCGGCCATATCGCAACAGCCAATAGCATCATAAATGCCTTGCTTGTCTAGAAAGGAAGCGGACTACGTACTCAGTAATTCAGTCCGCTTGAGCGTAAACAGTAAATTCTGTGGGACCCACCGTGGATGTATGCATCCACACCGTCATTCCGTTTTTCCTGATCATTGCAGGAGCTCAAAATTCAAGCATATCCAAAGCACAAATGGATCACACCACTGGAAAAATTGGAGATGTCCACCTTTGAAATTTGCCATCCAAACTGTTCATAACGGTCCAAAACTTCTGTGGACACCAATAAGTTTTCAACGGTAGGAGTTCAATTCACACTGTTTCATATGGACGGTGTGGGTAAGACACGTACATCACTGAGGGGCCCGTAGAGTTTACTCAGTTATAACTCAGTACGTTAGCGTGCTGAGTTACCTCAGTACGCAATCCGCTTCCGTCTAGGAAATGCTCCAGAATCAGACTCCAACTGATGAGAGCGTAAATGGTCGGTAGTCTGCGGACCCCTGAAATGGAACGGTAGCTCACGAGTTGGGCCATGCGGAACGGTGTAAGAATATTCTAGGATGTTGGACCCGCTGAGAATCGGCCACGGATAGTCCTCTTTATCTGAAGAAATGATCCTAACCATTGGGAAAATGTAATCGATATAAACCGTTGGCCATTCTAGGATTTATCTATCCCTAGATTGAATGGATTAAATTGCATTAGAATATTATACTATGATCATTAGCTATACATGGTGAGACCCACATCTTGAACGGTTGAGATCACCATACACCTGACCCAACTAGAGGACCTGGTATTCCGGGTCTCAGTGCGGAGATACCACTATTTACACTTTCAACGGCGACGATCGGTCGACGTTGAAGATGATGAGAAATGATGACATGCACAGGCTGTATTAATTAAATTTCACGATGACCGTGCAGAAGGTGGGCCGGGTCTGGGATGGTTCAGGCCTGGATTTTGAGAACGGACCTTAGTACTAGCCGAGTCGTGTATGATGGTGTGATTAGAGCTAATTGAGTGCGGCTTGTAGGGACATGCCATATCCACTCCGCCCATCAAGTGGGACGTCACATTTTTACGACCGATGGTAAAAATCAGTTCAATCCAAGACTTAGGTGGGCCTCACCATAGGAAATGGTATAGAATCATGTCCAAAACGTTTAAATTCACGTGAAGTAGCCCACATGAGTGCTGGAGTTTCCTCCTGATTTTCAAGGTGTCCCTTCATCTTTGTAACTTGTAAGCACATCAAATCAATAGATTGGATGGAATATCACAGTGGGCCCTGCACATAATTTGAACCATCTGAATTTTCTTTTATAATTGAGCCCTAGTGTAAACCCAAAGTCGCCCTCCTGATGGATGCTGTGGATCTCATCCACATGAAGTTGTTACATCATGTAAGTCACGTGAGCTTTTTCATATTCACAATATAGGAGGAGGTGTTGTTAAAATTACCGCAGTGGATCCGTACTAGCATCAAATCTAGAAATTCGACTGTTTTAGAGTTTATACCTTGATCCACCATTATGGTGTCCGCCGCGGTAGGAGAGAATGTTAACGCACCGGTTTTTCGTCTCCTTTGCACCTATGCTAATGTGTTTTTCAACGGAAAGAAAGACGTTCAGAAAAAATAGTGTATAAAGTTGAGATCGAATGCATTTTATATAATTAGAGTAGTTGTGAAAAGAATCCACCCATGTAAGATTCTCCCACCACTTGCATGTCTCCTCAATTATATTTCCAAAACAAAAGTCATCTTCCAATAAAACTCTTATCTAGAATTGCCTATAATACTTCATGACCATAAAATTGTATGCATTCATTAATTGTGTGGGTCCCAACCTGATGGTGATGTGAACCGATCATTGCATTGCCAGATGAAATTATTTTATACATGTCCCATAATTCCAATACTCTCCCACTTAAGACATTTATAGCAATCTTTAATATGTAATGTATTGTTTAGTACTTAACGAATTTGAGACTTTACTAGATATTTTAAGGGATCTCTTCAAGTACAATGAACTATTCGGTCTATTGGAACTACCAACACTGAATCACGGCAGTCATCACCTCATTTATCGAAGCAGGACCAACGTGATCATAATGCTAGTCATGTGAACTCATACACATCCATCACGATCCATCAACAATAGGTACGGCCCATATGTTGCCATGTCTTCCTAATATTTGAACACGACATAACCCATTGAAGATTGCTTGATTACACAGTTACAACATCACACACGTTACTCATTTCCAAGTGCAATAATGGTAGAGGAGAGATGCATGTGCATTTCCTCTTTGGTGCCATCACTTGGTGGCAAGTATGAGGAATGAGGCTATCTTTAAGAACCAAAACCAAACATTGAAGGATGTGGCAAGAGATGCTGAGAGCACCCTTATAGAATTTTGTAACACTTGAACTTGGGTCTTGGAAACACAATCTAATAACTCACGAAGTAGACTCTTAATGTTAGTCAGAGTGCAAAATTCTTAGACCAGGATGGGCAAAACCCAACTTTAACGGGTATACTTACAGAAGCCCTCCTTTGGGAGGTGCCAGGGCATTTACTCAAAAGCGAAAGGGATCAACAACCTTGAAATAGAGGGAAATTCTCCTGTGGACACGAAGACGAAAGTTCTCTTTGCACATGCCTGGGAAATTGTGCACTGATAGATAAAGTATGTCTGCACCAAAGACATCTCATGATCGGTGCACTGAACCATCCATAGGTTTGCATTAATTTTGAAATTCATCCTTTTAAAAGTGATGGATGGATGCACTGAACCATCCATAGGTTTGCATTAATTTTGAAATTCATCCTTTTAAAAGTGATGGATGGATGGTTGGAAGTTTCTTCTAACTACTTCTCAATAACTATGAGTTACCCATCCTAAAAACATATAGATGTTTTTTTTGTTATATTATTATTGATTGGACCATCATTTTATATGTTATGGATCTATATAGCCATTCAACCAAAGTATAGATTTTACATGGTAGCCCAAGAAATGAGCCTAGATCTAATGGACAATACATATCTAGATTGATGCATTAATTTAACATCCAAGCTTTCGATAATACTTAAGAGCACCATTTCTACTATATAAACGGTGAATAGCCACAGGCATTTTTTGATGGGGTTTTCCTCTTCAGTCATAGAGGAGAGAGAGTGCAACCTGGTGAGGTCGAGCACCCAGACCAAATTCTGGTCAGGCGACCAAAATTTCATCAGATGAAGCAGCTAAGATGCTAGACTGTTTTTTCAACAGTCGGGCGCCCGACGGTCATGGTGATCAGGCGCCCAATAATCAGGATTTTTCTTCTGAAACCTGCTGGACAGATTTTGGCTTGGACAGGCGCCCGATAGTCCACTGGCTGGGTGCCTGACCCGACGCGGACTGCTTATACGTAATTTCCTGAGTCTAATACATCCGGTTCTCTATTTAAGGGAGTTCCAAAATGGGATTAGGTATTCCTAATAAGGGTTTAGCACATCCAAGGTGAGAGAGAGAGAAAAAGAGGAAGAGGGAAAGAGAAAAGAGAGATAGGAAGCTTGTTGGTAGAGAAGACTTTGCTCGCGAAGATGATTCACGGTGCAACGACGTCTTGGCTTTTCAACGTCCTCGTGCTCGGGTGAGATCTCTCTATTTTTCATAGTTCTCTTATTGTTTATCCACTCCTACATGAGTGATGAAGGTTTGATCCAAGCGATGTGTGCTTGTGATCGATTGTAAACGATTCTCTAAAATAGTGGATTATTTGTCTGGACGAGGTCCTATGGTTTTTACCTCTTCGAGGGTTTTCCACGTAAAAATTCTTTATGTCGTATGGTTGATGCTTTATCTTTGATTATTGCATTATTATATCCCATAATTCTAGTGTATTGGGAGGCGAGATCCTAAGGCTTGTGTGAAACGTACCCAACAAAGTGGTATCAGAGCGTTCAGGTTGATTAAACAGAGTGGGATCGGTTCCGAATTATGAAAGGTGGCTCATCAAGGATTATCAGCCCCAATGGTTCTAACTGGACCATATAGAAGGCTAAGATGGAGGACTTGCTCTACCGCAAGAACCTATATGCTCTGATCTTAGGCATATCAGCGAAGATTAAGGATATACCTGATGATGATTAGAAGAAGTTGGACGGAAAGGCAGTGGGGTTTATTAGACAATGGTTGGATGATTCCGTATTCCACCATGTGTCTACGGAAACCTCAGCCGCTAGCCTGTGGCAGAAATTTCAAGGGCTGTATGAGAGGAAGACGGCCGGCAATAAGATATTCCTGATAAGACGACTTGTGAATCTCAAGTTCAAAGATGGTGGTTCTGTGGCTGAACACATGAATGAGGTTAGCAACATAGTGAACCAGCTCTCCGCCATGAAGATGGTCCTGAATGATGAACTTCAGGCTTTGCTACTGCTTAGCTTATTGCCTGACAGTTAGGAGACATTGGTGGTGTCTCTGAGTAACTCTACGCCAGACGGAAAGGTATGCATGGAACAGGTAACAAGCTGTCTCTTCAATGAGGAGACAAGGAGGAAGTCTTTGGGGCCTGCTCAACAAGAGGCCCTTCTGACACAAGATCGGGGGAGAAGAAAGAACAGAAAAGGCGGAAAGGCCCAAGATAAATCAAGAGGCAAGTCGGTAGCCAGGAAAGATGTTGAATGCTAGAATTGTGGCAAGAAGGGCCACTATAAATATGAATGTCACAAGAAAAAGGGTGACAAGAAGGGTAAAAAGAGAAGGAAGATGAATCGGATTCTACTGCGGTCAGCTCAGATGGTGATGTTGTTGTTATTCTTTCGGCAGATCACGATGTTTGTATTACAGTTTCGAGTCAGGACACCGATTGGGTGATAGACTCAGAAACCTCATTTCATGCAACTCCACGCAAGAATTTCTTCACAAGCTATAAGTCAGGTGACCATGGGACAGTGAAGATGGAAAATTCTGGTGTTTCGAAGATCGTAGGGGTCAGTGATATTTGTGTGAAGACCGATGTGGGCTGCACATTGGTTCTCAGGGATGTGAGACACATTCCAGACCTTCACCTCAACCTGATGTCGACGAGAAGGTTGGATGATGATGGCTATGAAAGTCGGTTTGTTGGTGGGCGCCGGAAGCTCATCAAGGTTCGTTGATTGCTGCCAGAGGGAAGAAGTGTTGCACCCTTTACAAGACTAGTGTCAGTGTGTGCAAGGGTGGGTTGAACACAGCGGAAGATTCGGCTACTGACATGTGGCACAGGCGTCTTAGACACATGAGTGAAAAAGGGCTTCAGCTACTAGTAAAGAAGCGTCTCCTTCCAGACGTGACATGTATAACTCTCAAAACCTGTATTCATTGTTTATCTAGGAAACAGCATAAAGTTTCTTTTGTTAAAACTGTTGCTCATATTAATAAAGTACATGCATTAAATTTGGTTTATTCTGATGTTTGTGGTCCTATGAGGGCAAAAACCTTGGGTGGGGCATTGTATTTTGTCACTTTTATAGATGATACATCTATGAAGGTTTGAGTGTATGCTTTGAAATTCAAGGACGAACTCTTTGGTATGCTTAAATTGTTTCATGTTATGGTCGAGAGAGAGACAAGCAGATTATTGAAGTGTATCCTCACTGACAATGGTGGTGAATACATTGGTGACTTTCATGAGTAGTGCAAGTCACTGGGTATACGGCATGAACAGACGGTTCCCAAGATCCCCCAGCATAATGGTGTGGCTGAATATATGAATCGCACCATTGTAGAGAGAATCAGATGCATGTTATCCCATGCAAAGTTGCCCAAGATGTTCTGAGGAGAAGCAATGCACACTACGGTGTATTTGATAAACAGGTCTCCATCAGCCCTGTTGAATGGAGAAGTTCCTAAGAAAGTGTAAACTGGACGTGATCCATCGTACAGTCATCTCAAGGTGTTTGGATACAGAGCATCCGTTCACATACCAAAGGACGAGAGGTCCAAGCTCGATATGAAGATCAGGCAGTGTGTGTTCTTAGAGTACGGTGATGAAAAATTCGGTTACAGGTTGTGGGATCCGATCAGAAGAAGCTCGTCAGGAGCAGAGATGTGTTTTTCATTGAAGATCAGTGTATGGAAGACATTGAAAAACCAGAGAAGACCCAACCCAGTTCAGGTGAACTGGAAGACATGGATCCGATTACTCCTCCCATGGTGCTTGATGACGGGGGAGTATAGCAAGGTGCAGAGGATGAGGGAGTCCCTACAGAAGATGGACAGGGGGAGCAGCCCCCACCTGACCCACCTGTTGAGCCACAGGTGAGGAGGACATCAAGGGACAGACATCCATTCAAGAAGTACTTGCCGCATGAGTATATTATGCTCACTGATAGGGGAGAGCTAGAAGACTATTCTGAGGCCCTAGCCAACGAGCATAAGGGGGAGTGGTTGAAAGCTATGCAAGAGGAGATGTAATCCTTGCATAAGAGCCACACATATGATATGGTGAATTGCCTAAGGGCAAGAAAACTCTGAACAACAAGTGGGTGTTCAAAAAGAAGAATGAGCAGAAGAATTCACAAACGAGGTTCAAGGCCAGACTTGTGATGAAAGGGTTTGGTTAGAGGAAAGGAATAGACTTTGAGGAGAGATTCTCACCAATGGTAAAGATGACATCCATATGGGTGTTGCTTAGGTTGGCGGCTAACATGGATATGGAGATAGAGCAGTTAGATGTTAAAACTGTCTTTCTCCATAATGACCTGAAAGAAGAGATATACATGCACCAACCAGAAGGGTTCGAAGTTAAGGGCAAAGAGCATATGGTGTGTAGACTTAGGAAGAGCTTGTATGGGTTGAAACAAGCTCCTAGGCAATGGTATAAGAAGTTCAACTCGTTCATGTTAAAGCATGGATATGACAAAACGGAGTCAGACCACTGTATGTTCACACGCAAGTTCTCAGATGGTGATTTCTTAGTTCTGCTATTGTACGTTGATGACATGCTCATCATGGAAAAAGACATCAAGAAGATTGACAAGTTGAAACAGGAGTTGGGCAAGTCGTTTGCAATAAAAGGCTTAGTCCCTATAAAACAGATCCTAAAAGTGGAGACAACCCGTGACAAAAGCAGCAGAAAGCTTTGGCTGTCACAAGAGCAGTACATTGAGAAAATCCTAGAGCGGTTCAATATGAATGCAGCGAAGCCGGTCAGTACTCCACTGGATGGTCACTTCAAATTAATCGACAAGCAGTGTCCCAAGACAAAGGCGAAAGTGGAAGAGATGTGGAAGATACCCTACGCGTCAGCGGTAAGAAGTTTGATGTATGCTATGGTGTGTACGCGCCCAGACATAGCATATGCGGTTGGTGTTGTCAGCCGATATCTTGCCAATCCTAGCAAAGAACATTGAGCAGCGATGAAGTGGATACTACGGTATCTAAGAGGCTCATCCAGGTTGAACCTATGCTATGGTGACGGAAAACCTGTGTTAGAAGGCTACACAGATACAGATATGGAAAGTGACATAGACTCCAGGAAGTCTACATCGGGGTTCATGTTCACGTTTGCAAGAGGAGCGGTCTCTTGGCAGAGCAAGCTACAGAAAGTCATAGCATTGTCGACGACAGAGGCTGAGTACATTGCGGTCATAGAGGCATGTAAAGAGATGCTTTGGATGAAGAGGTTCCTATAGGAACTCAGCCTGAAGCAAGAGGAGCACGTGGTCTATTGCGATAGCTAAAGTGCTATACACTTGAGAAAGAATCCAAGTCAGCACTCCAAGTCGAATCACATAGAGATTCGGTATCACTGGATCAGGGATACTTTGGAACAGAAGGTATTACAGCTTGAGAAGGTCCACACGAACGATAACGGGTCAGACATGATGACCAAGGCTTTCCTCAAGGGCAAGTTTAAGGTTTGTAGAAACCTGGCTGGCTTGAAGAAGACGAATTTCTCATGAGTCGGAAAAGGGCGAGATTTGATGAGGTTTTCCTCCTCAGTCACAGAGGAGAGAGAGTGCAACCTGATGAGGTCGGGCACCCAGATCAAATTCTGGTCGGGCGACCGAAACTCCATCAGATGAAGCAGCTAAGATGCTGGATTGTTTTTTCAACAGTCGGGCGCCCGACGGTCATGGTGACCAAGCGCCCGATAATCGGGATTTTTCTTCTGAAAACTGTTGGACAGATTTTGGCTTGGGCGGGCGCCCGATGGTCTACTGGTTGGGCGCCCGACCCGACGCGGACTGCTTATACGTAGTTTCCTTTTTTGAGTCTAATACTTCTGGTTCTCTATTTAAGAGAGTTCCAAAACGGGATTAGGTATTCCTAATAAGGGTTTAACATGTCCAAGGTGAGAGAGAGAGAGAGAAAAAGTGAAAGAGGGAAAGAGAAAAGAGAGATAGGAAGCTTGTTGGTAAAGGAGGCTTTGCTTGTGAAGGTGGTTTGCGGTGCAACGACGTCTCGGCTGTTCAACGTCCTCGTGCTCGGGTGAGATCTCTTCGTTTTTCATAGTTCTCTTATTGTTTATCCACTCCTACATGAGTGATGAAGGTTTAATCCAAGCGGTGTGTGCTTGTGATCGGTTGTAAACGATTCTCTGAAATAGTGGATTGTTTGACTGGACTAGGTCCCGTGGTTTTTACCTCTTCGAGGGTTTTCCAAGTAAAAATTCTTTATGGCGTGTGGTTGATGCTTTATCTTTGATTATTACATTATTATATCCTATAATTCTAGTGTATTGGGGGGCAAGATCTTAAGGCTTGTGTGAAACGCACCCAACATTTTTTACTTACATGATTAGTTTCGGACAACAAAAAACTTTGCCTAATTTAAAGGGTGTGGAGTAGGGCTGTCAACGGCACGGATCATGATCCGTATCTGATCCAGATCTGCTCCGATTTAATTGGATTCGGATCAATAATCAGATCATTGGGTCGGATTCGGATACCCAAAAGACGATCCGTTTAATATTCGGGTCGGATTCGGATCAACCTTGATCTGGCCCATTAATGACCCGATTAAAAAAAAAAAAAACCCAACCATCTCCTTCGTCTCTACTCTCCACGCACGCAACCATGGGTTGTATCATATTCGGATATCGAGTCGGATCATATTCGGATCGGAAACAGATTTTAAAATATTTAAACGGGTCGGATTCGAGTCGAATATCTCCTTAATCGGATCGGATACGGATCATCACTGATCCGGCCCGTATCCGACCCATTGACAGCCCTAGTGTGGAGAGGGTCTTTTCCAAGGATGAAGTTTGATGATTTGGGAGAGAAAGTTGGTTAATACACAGGCACTAAGAAAATTATGCATGTAGAACATAATGAACTGAGATTAAATCATGCAAAATCATGAGTATGTATTTCGATGGATTTTCTTTGAAAGTATATGAATTGATTTTCAAATTGATTGTTCTAATTTAATTGATAGTCAAATGAAAACATTTAAATAACTTAAATTCAATGAATAAATGCTTATTATTTAGATATTAGAGACATTAATCAATATGAAACTTTAAAAAATGATTTATTGAATGCAATTTTCACAATTTTTAATAACTAACACATGTCATGTGTACAATTTTA
This sequence comes from Liriodendron chinense, assembly GCA_003013855.2. NCBI lineage: Eukaryota > Viridiplantae > Streptophyta > Magnoliopsida > Magnoliales > Magnoliaceae > Liriodendron > Liriodendron chinense. Next base: position 46,070 of record PVNU02002444.1, read on the forward strand.
AAGTGTCAAAGTATCAATTTTGCTGGAGCATGAAAATCACTACTATTTTTTTTCACTTGCATTACATGTCCCATTCCACTAACAAATTATAGTGCTCTCCAAAGGGCGAACCGTTTTTTGGAAGAAAATAAAGGGTAATTTCTCCCAAGTAAAATTTGGCCGCTCTAGCAAAGTTTGATGTATGATAGGTAAGTACTTGAAAATTGCACACATGGCCCATAAATAATCTAAATTAAACTATCCAAATTATGGGTACAAGGTTTGACATATCTCAAACCTAGAATTAAGATTATTTGCTTAGGGCTCGTTTGGCATCTCTACTCTAATTCAATAAGAGCTTTTTGAATAAGAGCTAATTCAATAAGTCTTTTTTGTTCTAGCTCTGAATCAAATACGCTTGTTTGGTAAAATCTCCAAAAAAAAGCTCTTATTTAAAATAAGCATGTTTAGTAAAACTTTCAAATAAGAGCTTTTTTCAAGGGTAGTTGATGTCATTTTGAAAGATTACAATAACTTTAATATAAGACCAATCCAAAAGGTTGTTTTGGTGGACCGTCCATCATGTGGGGCCCAACATCATTCCTAATTGTTCTTTATATGGGACCCCTCAATGTCCACTACTCATCACCCATCACGTGGACTCCACATTTGATGTGTCCATAGTGTAAACCATACTTTTGAAGTGGATTGTCTATCATGTGGGGCCCACTTTTGATTTCTACCATTCATCATGTGGGGTGCACCTTCTATGTGGATCATCCATCATACGGCCCACTTTGAATATGGGTCATCCATCATGAGAGACCTTGGATGTGGACTGTCCATTAGGTGGGGCCCACTTGATGTGAATTGTCCATTATGAGGGGCCATACTTTTATGTGGGCCATCCATCATGTGAAGCCTACTATGTCCATTATGTGGGCCCACCTTAATGTAGACCATTCATTGTGTCGGGCCCCACCTTCATTATGTGTCGTTCATCATGTGAGCCCACCTTCAATGACCATCATTCATTACGTGGGTCCCACTTTTGACGTGGACTGTCCATCAAATGGGACCCACTTGATGCGCATGTTCCGTCATGTTGGGCCACAATTTGATTCGGGTCATCTATCATGTGGGGCCCACCTTTGATGTGAACCTTTCATTATGTGGGCCCACCTTGATGTGGGGCCCCACTTTAATATGAGTCATTCATCATGAGGGGCCCATCTTTGATGTCCACCATCCATCATGTGGATCCCACCTTTGTTGTGGACTACTATCATGTGGGGCCCACTTGATGTGGATAGTCCATCATGTGGGACCTACCTTTGATGTCCACCATCCATCATGTAGGTCCCACCTTGGCTGTGGACCGTCCATCATGTGGGGCCCAACCTTTAATATGGGTCATTCATCATGTAAGCCCACCTTTAATGTCAACCTTCCATCATGTGGTCTCACACATTCAATGTCCACCATCCATCACGTGGGTCTTACCTTTGATGTAGAACATCCATCATGTGGGTCCCATATTTGTTATGGACCATCTATCATGTGGGGCCCACTTGATGTGAATAATTCATCATGTGGGACCCACCTTTGATGTCCACCATCTATCATGTAGGTCCCACCTTAACTATGGACTGCCCATCATGGGGGGCTTAACCTTGAATATGGGTCATTCATCATGAGGGCCCACCTTTAATGTCAATCTTTCGTCATGTGGTCCCACATTCAATGTCCACCATATATCATGTGGGTCCCACCTTTGATGTGAACTATCATCGGGTAAGGCTTGTTTGATGTAGATCGTTCATCATGTAGGGCCACACTTTGAAGCAAGTCATCCATCATGTGGGGCTCACCTTTGATGTGACTGTGCATTATGTAGGCCCACCTTTGATATGGGTCATTCATCATGTGGGGCCCACCTTCACTATGGGTCATTCATCATGTGGGCTTGAAGAAATTGTAAAGAGGAGATGAGGGTAAGATAGGAATTACTTGAAAATTTTAAGGGTAAACTTGTCCAAAAATTAATCCAAAATCTCCACCTAAGTCACCTAAGTCAAATAAGCACCGTTTCGAAAAGTAACTTCTCCCAAACTTATTAAATCGGAGCTTATAGGTTACTTTCATAAAAAAAATAAGCATTTCATTAGACTTTTACCAAACAGTCTAAAAGCTTATTCTTTTAGAAATAAGCCAATAAACTCTTATTTGTAGGGACGCCAAACACCCCCTTACATTATTGTTAAATTGGTGGGCATTTATTGGAAGAGACCTTGACATGACTAAATTTGATTAGGCCACCAGCTGCTGATACTTAGAAATGAAAACATGCTTTGCATGTTTTGAACTAGTTGAGCCACCACCACATGAAAAAGGAACCAATCAAATCTTGTCATGTTAGATGAAGATGGGCCTAGTCAAATCTGCTCCCTGAATTAATGGGATCCATTCATTTACTGTGATAAGAATTGAGAATTGAGAATTGAGAATTGAATATTGCAGTCCTTGCCCATGTGGGCACAAGCTAAGTGATGGGATGTGATTGACCGGCAGGGAGCTGTCACACCCTAGTTGAGCATATACAGGACTGGGCAATTTTCAAACATGCCTTTGCCTAACCAACCTCCGACAACGGCTTGACGGAAAATCAAATCCCATCATGCTGTAAAGCAGGGCGGTAACGAACAGGGTCCACTGTGGCAATGTGTCTTATCTACGGCTATCTGTCAAGTTTATCAAGTGGACCACATAACAACAGGTAAACACTGATTTGTAAATTGAACGCACACTGTTGAAAACTTCTTTGGGTAACATTAGTTTTGGATCAAGATGAGATTTGTATGTGTGAACTTATGAAGAGGTTGGATGACAAATCAATATCAATGTGGCCTAAGGAGGTATCGACTGTCAATGTTATTGTCCCACTATATTTCATGGTGTGGTCCACTTGAGCTTCAGATGTGCTTCAATCCTGGGCTCATGGGCTAAAATGACATGGAAAAAACGGACGGACGGTGTGGATAAGATGCATACATCCACGGTGGCCCCGCAGAGTTACTCACTAGGCTGCAGCGCACTGAGTTACTCAGTACGCAATCCCCTTCCTGCCCAATCCACATCCCATTTCTTCCCACTAACGTCCATACATCATAAATCTACACCTACTTGGATAATCTTGTCCGTTGGATCGACAGCCATCAAGACGACAATTTGAAGCAAAAATATTTAAGCGGCCAGAAGAGAAGTGATGGATGCGATTGTCTACGTGTTGTGATGTGTAAGGGCGCGGATTTCCTGTGAAAGCCTTGCGCAGGAAGTTCCTGCGCTGGGAACCAAGGTGGGGCCGAAAGTGATGTTTTTTGATAAATCCACCCCGTCCATCCGTTTTGGGAGCTCATTTTAGCACATGAGAACAAAAATGAACAGGATCCAAGACTCAAGTGGGCCGAAAACATAAGGATTGAACGTACATAGTTGAAATATCTGTGAGCCACAGGAGCTTCAATCAGGATAATATTTGTGTTTCCAGTTCATCCCAGTAGTAGTGACGTTATGAACGGTATGGATGTCATATAAACATCACTGTAGACCCCAGGAGGTTTCAACGATAGTAATTTACCTGACCACCTTTTCCTTTTAGTTCGCCCACTTGAGTCTTGGATCCGTTCATTTTTTTCTCATGTCCTAAAATGAGCTCCCAAAACGGATGGACGGGGTGTATTTATTAAAAAACATCATCACTGTGAGCCCCACCTTGGTTCCTAGCGCAGGAACTTTCCGTGTGGGGCTTTTTGATGTAGTTTTTATATATCTACGCCGTCTGTATTTTTTTCATATCATTTTTGGATGTGATCCAAAAACCTAAGAAGATCCAAATCTCAGGTGGACCATACCACTAGAAAAAGTGATGAATAACATTAAAAATGTTTTGTGGGCTAGAAAATTTTTGTATCAATCTGATATTTATATTTTCCCTTCATCAAGAAATTTTTTACATTATCAAGAGCTTGGATTGAAAATAAACATTACCAAAACCTTACAATGGGCTCTTTGAAATTTTTAATGGTGGAGCACTCAATCACACTCTTTCTAGTGGTATCGTCTACTTGAGATTTAGATCTTCATAATTTTTGAAACCTCGTTCTAAAATGGGCCGTAGAAAAGGATGGAGGCGTGGATATACAAAATATCATCCATGTGGACCATACGGTAGGGGTAACACCCACTAAACTGTTCCTAGGTAACCCCTAATTCGCACCCTCATCTCGGGAGCAGAATGCCAGAATGGGCTCTCAATGGATCGGATCCGGATCCGAGTCCGTATATCTGTAGATGGATTCGGATCCAACTTGAATCCAAAAGTTGATATCCATATTTGATCCAAAATCTATATAACCATCAAATTCACGCCGAATCTAGGCTGAATCCATCCCCATTACAAATCTAAAAATATATATAATATAAAATATATAATATAATATATTTAATTTAGTAGAAAAATAATGCAAAACCCACTATTTACTGTGGTATGGTCAACCTAAGAGTGCATAGAAAAATAATGCAAAACCCACTATTTATTGTGGTATGGTCAACCTAAGAGTGCAATGTCTCAATTTTGAGACATGGCCTAAAATAATATGGAAAACAGATGGCCAGCATGAATATAATATATACAGTAAGGTGATAATGAGACGGATCTTAAACCGATTTAGATCGAACTCAAACATGTTCCTGTGAATCCAAATTCATCCCATTTAAGTAACCAGACCTATTTTAAGATCCAAATCCGCATTATATGGATTCAGAGTGAATCGAATCTTGGATCTGACCCGCTCCATTGAGAGCCCTAGAGATATCTCTGTGCCCGTAGCTGCGTGGGGCCCATAGAGATGTCAGTGACAAATCCACTCTGTCCATCTGTTCTGTAAGACCGCGGTAGGATATTAGTATAAAAATAATGCATATCCAAAACTCACATGGTCCATACCACAGGAAACAGTGGGTATTGAACACTTAACTGTTACAAAAGTTTTGCATCAGGATAATATTTTTTTCTTACAGTTTATCTGAGTGTTAATAATTCTTTGAACGGTTCGGATGGCATATAAACATCATGGTCAGCTTTAGGAAGGTTTCAATGGTGGACGTTGGTGTTCCCACTGTTTTGTTGGTGTGGCCCACCTGAGTTTTGAATCTACCTGATTTTTTTTATTCCTGTCCTATTTTTGTCTTTAAAAACAGATGCACGTAGTGGATTTGTCACAGACATCCCTGTGGACCCCACGCAGCCCCCGGCCACAGAGATATCTTTGCGCCCGGGGTCACAGGCAATCCGCCGTCATCTCTACTCGTCCGGAGCATACACGATGATACGTGTCTCCCGATTGACAGAAATTCTGGCTATCCCTCTCCCTCCAAACGTCAGAAATGCCCATGCGGAAGCGCCTGCAATGGAAATGCACACAGATATTTCTGTGCCCGGGGCTTTGTGGGGCCCACAGAGATGTCCTTGAAAAATCCACTCCGCACATCTGTTTTGCAAGTCCACAATAAACAAGATTCTAAAAACCAGGCAGATCCAAAACTCATGTGGGCCATATCGCACTTAACAGTGGTGATTGAACGCCTGAGGGTGACAGAAATTTTGTATCAGAATTATATTTTTTCCTACAGTTCATCTGAGTGGTAATAACCCTTTGAACAGTTTGGATGGCGTATAAACATCGTGGTCAGCTCCAGAAAGGTTTCAACGGTGAACAATTCCGTTCCCACTTTTTCGTTTCGTTTGGCCAACCTGATATTTAGATCTTCCTGATTTTTAGAATCCTGCTCTATTGTTGTCTTTCAAAACATTTGTACGGAGTGGATTTGTCACGGACATCTCTGTGGACCCCACACAGCCCCGGCCACAGGTATATCTCTGTACCGGGATCACTGGCATTCCGCTTCCACCTGCAACGGCAGCTATCGTGTGCGTTCATCACCATTCATTGTAATATGGAAAGCCACATACCATATTCAATGCATAAATGCATGTCAATCCGGACCACAAAATCGTAGGGTACTATCATTACAGGTGCTATCCAGAAAATCATACTGATCGGGCATTCCTATCCACTCAACTGGTGGCCACCAAATGGATGGCTGGAAAGAAAACAGTTAATTGTGACACATGCTTTGATAATCAGGACTGTTCATTTGAAAGAGTGCAAATGGACGGTTCAGAAGAGTAAATAATTGGATTCCCGAGACGAAAGATTTTCAAAAATATGCTCGAATTTTATGATCTAAGAAGTGGGGCCCGATGAGGAATTCAGACACTGTTCTGCGGCCTCCACCGTGGACCCCAAAATTTTCCTCAATGGTCCAGATTATCCCTTTGATTAGTGGCTATTAATAAACGGTTAAGAATAGAAGTATAGGACCAGTCCACGTTCACCTGGAAGGCCCTAAATTGGTGGCTAGGATCTTCCAATCTACGAGTGCTTGGCTGATGGTCCATCCATGGTGGATTGCTCACAATGGCCCCCATTTGCTCTCTCGGTAATTATCTTCTCTCATTTATTTTAATAGCAAATATAAGGACATGAGCCCAAAATTAAGGTAGGTCCAAATGTCAGGTGGACCACGCCCGGGGAAACAGGGGTGATTGAATGCCTACTAGTAGAAACTTATGGAGGCAACAAAAGTTTTGGATCAAGCTTATATATGTGTTTTCCCTTCACCTAGGCCTGTGTGACCTAATTAACAGATTGGATGGCAAATAAACGTTAGACTAGGTCCTAGGAAGCTTTTATTTGTAGGTGTTAAATTACCACTATTTTCAACCTTACCGTCCACCTAAAATTTGAATATGCCTCTTTTTTAGCTCATGACTTGACATGAGCTCACAAAATGGATGAATAGAGGGGATAAAACACATACATCACGGTAGTGGGGCCTACGGTGCTTTTCCAGCACCAACTAGCATTGAAGTGAGTACCGGTTGTTAACGATGAAAGTAGTCAAACATATGTTGATCAAAGACCAATTTAAATTTTCATCATTTGATCTGCGATCGAGGATGAAAGGATTAGATTAAAGGATATGCAATCACCACAAAAGGTTAGGATGGCCGCCGGTGGGACTAGCTAATGGCCCTCTGATGTTTAAGTTAGTAACCGATGGAGAGAAAAGCTTATAGCAGTGTTAATGGTGATTGATTGCGTACCTTATGATAAAGCATGAAAGGTCATTTATAGGCTTCTCATTGAGCCGTTTAAAGATAAGATTAAGACCCCATCAAGGGCTAAAATTAAGGCCACGTATGTAATGCCCAGGATTTTTCAGAATTTATTTGAAATTGTTTTAGAATTTTATTTTGATTTTATTTTAATTAATTATCATACATTTACCTTTGATTTGCGAATAGCGAAACATCCATATAGGAGATCTGATAGAGAACCCTTTACAAAAATTGCTTAAAATGATTTCATGAACGATATAGAAAGGTTAGATTTTACAAAATTTGCACTTTTACGATAATTACGAAAATGTCATGGATAACTTAAATTAAACTGTCAATTTTAAGTATGCTAGTTTTCAACGATCATAATGACGCAAAAACCTAAACTTAAGCTTTTGAGCACGTTTTAGTGCTAGTCCCGAGCAAAACATGTGTGAAACAAGTTCAATTCTCCAAAAACCAACTCTCCTTTAGAAACTATGCTTCTATACATCACAAGACACACAAGTGTAAAAGTCAGAAAAATTAGGTAATAGAAGTTGAAACCTTAAACTCTTAAAACATAATAAGTGTCCATATGAAATTCTCGCTGATTGATTGATGAATAGAAGAAATCGAACAAATTCAACCTAGTGTGCATAGTGAAAGTTCATCTCATGAGTTTCTGGGCTTATCTTCTTCATAGATCAACTAAATTATGGATTTCAAGGTGCACAGAGCAACAACAAGCCTATGACAGGAATTTGTCTTACCGTCCTTCCGACGGCTTTCACACTATGTCCCATTTCCGGCTTTAGTTACGGGTAGACCATCCCCCGGTTGGTAGTAGGTAGCCCTAATCGAAATTTTCCACCATTTTTCCTTCATTCCCAATTTCATCCTTCCTTTTCCTTTTTCTTTTACATTAGATAGGATTTTTAGAAATCCATATCTTTCGTTATTTTCTCATGGACAAGGATGGACAAAGTACCCCGGCTTGGTTCCTCAACACCTCAAATCTAAGTTAGCCAATCCAAAAATCACATAATCCTTTCAAATCATGAAAATCGTGTAATGTGAACTAGGTGTAAAAGTGTTCAAATTTTCTATCAATCATATAAATAGGGGAATTCACATATAAAACCATTATATTAAGAGAAGTTCAAAGCTTGCAACATCACTCACTTCGTATCTCCTCCTCTTATACTCATATTATCTTGAATGTACAGAAACGACGTTTTCCAAAAGAGTTTTGAATTTTAGAAAAATAAAAAAATTTCTACATAATTGCTCGAAATGTCACAAAAGCTAGTAAATTCATCTAAGAAATCTCACCCCCAACCAAAATCTTACATTGCCCTCAATGTAATAAGATATGCAATATGCATGACATGAGAGCAATGACATAAAACAAAGGAGAGTAAGAACGAGAGTACCTGAGGTAGCAAGTTGATCAATTCTAGTATCTTCCATTGTCTCAATGAGACTTATTCAATCCTAAATGCACAAAGAAATCCTAACCTACCTACCTACCTTTGATTAGTCTGATCGACTGCATGATCAAATTTGAGCAGGATCTTCATGAATTTCAATAGGTTTCTCATGAGGACCATCCAAAGTCCTGCTCGAATGTATACATAGGTGTGTTTCTTCATGAAGGTCCAATCATAGTGTTCACCACACGCATGTAAGGAGGAGATAAGAGCAGCAAAAAGATTTCTCCTCAAGTTCTGAATTGGGTTGTAATTGATTAAAAACGGGTCCTCCCAATCAGAATTTTCAATGGGTTGAAGAACCCATGATGGTGGAGAGGCATTCATTAAGTATTTTTCAGTTTGGGTTGTCTCCTCCACAAATTCAGAATTGCACGGTGTTTCCACAAATAATGGTAAAGAGTGTAAATCAGTGGAATGGTGTTCTTCAGGCACCGACACCGTGTCTAACAAACTATCCAACTCCTTAATCATCTCATCATCCAGATCATAGGGGTGGATCATGTATTCCTCTAGAAAATCGAGAGAGTCGGATGAAGGGTCCTCGTTCTCCCTAAGTGATTGAGAAAATTCTGTTTCAAGGGTAAGGAATTCCTCCTCTATAGAGGGGAGGTCTTCTAAAGAAAAAATTTCAGATTTAGTGGTAAGCACATCATCTAGCATTGGTTGATCTTTTGAAATTTCAGATGTGCCACCCCATCATTAAAAGAAACAGAATTTTCAACCCAAGGGAGTTCTTCCACAATAGAATCCGACATGTGTTGTTGGTGGAAGGACTAAAAAATATCAACTTCGGCCATCTCTCTAGCAAGAATATCTTTCGGTGATTCAAAAACATTCGGCCATTTGGAAGAAGAAATCATGGACTCACAATCATCCTTCAAACCCTCATTGTAGGCAATCAAACTATCACTTTCAGATTTTGTAGATTCCTCGGGTTTGTCAACCGTCCTTGAAATCTCTTCATCATTCAAATCGGAATAGCTAAAAGAGATAATTGATTCACCATAATCAATGGTAATGGTGGGATCACTGAGATCAATATCCTCTAGAAGTTTAGTCATTAAATCTAGAGAAGGTTGGGTTTGGATAGCCTCATCTTCCTCATTGTTGGGGATTGATTCGGTGTTCCCAATGTTGCGTTCAATATTTTGAGATGGCGAGAGGTTTTGTATACATTGCTCAGTTATTTCCATAAACTCTCGCAGTGTATCCTCAAGAGTTCGTGTTGGTTGTGGCTCATGAAAAAGAAACTTTTGAGGATAATTGTTGGCATCCATGGTTGGCTCGTCTCCCAAATTGAAATTTTGATGCTCCCACCTGTTTGGATTATGCATGTCATATGTTGGGCTTTTAGATGGTTGTTGATATGTGTAGCCATACGAGTGATCATACATTGTCCTAACCGGTGGAACATTATTCATCTCTTTCCGATACTCTCCCATTGTCTTACGTGGGGGAGTATTAGAAGAAGATTGAGTCTTAGAAAAATATTGATGCTTGTAATGGTTCCAATTATAATGATTTTTTATTTGATTCATCTTCTCATCTTCCAAAAGGTATTTAGACAATCCATCCATCCAATTATTCATAATGAAATTATAAGAAGTTGAAATAATCCCTAATCTAGGAAGAAAAACAAAAAGAAGAAAGGGAGATGGAGAGATGTTACCCGTGAAGGTGAGAGCTATGTCAGCAACAATGTCCTACAAAATCAAACAAAAAAATTGTTAGTAATCTAGAAAAAAAAATCAGAAAATCTACTTCTATAAAAATAAAAAATCCTACCTAACTAAAACTACTCTATAGCTACTAGAACAATTAGAATCGTTTAACCTTTCCCCGGCAACGGCGCCAAAAACTTGTTCGCTTCCCCAAGTGTAGGGTTGCGATGTAGTAATAAACTCGGTAAGACCGAGGTCGATCCACAGGGAAGGAAGTAAAACAATTCAAACTATCCTAATAACTAGAATCAAAGAGGTTTGTGAAATTGGTTTTGAGCATAAAATAGAAAATCTGATAATGAAAAGATAACTAGAGCATCAAGGATCCACTTATAGCTTTCCTTAGATGCATAATTCGCTATGGTTTCTCATTTTCTCAACTAGAATCGATATTAAGATCTATCTAGCCGGATGATAGAGCTGTTAAACCAAATAATCTGTTATATGTAAGTCCAATGCATAAGATTCACTCAATGTAGGGTGAGCTGAGCATGCTCAATTGCATAGGTCATTCCCCATTCCAAAAGGTTCAGTTCACAATCATAACCATCCTCAAGTCCTGTCACAAGACAAGGCTAGATCATGATTTGAACTTGATTTAAATCACATGCACAATCCATACATATTACAAAAATTCAGAAAAGTAGAACTTTGGTAGGAAGTCCCCACATGAAGATCATAGTACTAGAGCGCACTCCAATTCCTCGGATCATACAGGTCTAGACTGATGCAAACCAATTAAGAATTTAAGTAATTCTCCCAAACATCCATGAGTCATCATAAGACTAAGAAAAACTACTTAAAGCTTGTATAAACTTCAAACCATAGTTCATAATCATGAATTCCAACTTTAAAACCAATAAAACGAATTAAACAATCTAAGAAAACTATAAGGTTCATCTCTTAGCTTTAGCTAAGAGATTAGCTAATGAAAAGCATATTAAAAATAAAACTAGAACTAAGAAAAGGAAGAAAAACTAGCTGGAGGAGGCTAGGAAGCCTCCTATGACTTGAACTCCTTGCTCCCCACGTCCTTGGTTTTCCTGGAATAGAAGAGAGTACCTCCTTTTAGAGTGCAGAAATAGTACAGCAACATAGCAGAATTTGTTTCGCTTGGTACGGCTTAACCAATGGTTGGATTGCCTTCAAAATTGGTTTATAGCTTCCTTGTAATGTGATCTTCCTCATAGATGATTTAGATTTCTAAGATTATCCTCTGAATGGGCCCACCAATCAGATCACCGACCGCCTCTCAAAATCGCGCACTTCGGGTACCTTCAGAACCAGTCATCTTGCTTTCAATGCTCCGGAGTGTACAGATGTCGGATTGATCCCAAATTTTGAACATTGGTAGAAAACTTCCTCCTATACATGATAGACGGATTAGATTATCCAAAAAAATCCCAGAATGTGGTCCGAAAATTAGAACACTTAGGCCTTTTATAAACTCTGCGCAGTTGGATCTTTCTAGATGGTCCATCTTTCTTCAACCGGTACGATCAAACCACACATCCTTTTGATCTGAAACTTTGTGGTTATTCATATATAGATGTGGTCTAAAAGATAGTCAAATTAGATTCTTCATATCATCAATGATGGGCCACCTGGACCGGCCCAGAGTGGAACAACAAAATCTAGAACTTTCTGGACAGTTCGTATTGTTTTGGCCACCACGATCAATCCGTAGCTCCGATCGACACGAAACCACTTGGGTTAGTTCGGCGTCGAGCTCCTCTTCGACATGGATGTGTTGGATTTCCAAATATCATTAAGATGGGCCCAGAAAATTGGTCCGAATAATCAGAAATGGGAATGGCCTGCTGTCTGCAATCTGCAACTCAGAATTTTCATGGCCGACCGGTCAAGACCGGTCGGGGCCTGTTCCAGCAGCTTCTGTAGAGGGTAGTAGTGTTGGCCGACCGGTCTTGACCCCATTTTCTGCTTTATTTCTTCTTTCTTTTCTTTCCTTCTTTCTTCCTCATCCTCCTCTCTTTCTTCATCATTCTTTGGTCCACCTTGGGCCTTCATCAAAGGCTCCTAAATGTGCCCTTTTGGTCATTAATTGGGCAAAGCAACTCTCATTCCTACAACCACAAAACATGTATTTGATTAGTCTTTAAATTATGAAAATCTTGCATAATGAGTGATGAATTGGGGTTAGAATATGCACAATTAAGAGCTCAACATTTAGCCATACACATTGAATTTAAGCTCTTAGATCAACCTAAAAATAGCCAAATCAGAAATAGGTCTATAAGTGGGCCACATGATCTCGGATTTGCCCCATATTTTGTGCCAACCCCTATTATACTTCTGCCAATATGATGACTGGGCTAAATTTTTCATGAATATCATAGTGGCGCCCATGTGCAGCACGTGCATGTTAAAGTGCACAATCAAACGTGCACCTCATATCACCAAAGATGGAAATTTCCGTCCTTCCTCCTGTTGCCACTGCTGTCCTCTCCACTCTCCACCATGTGGGCCCCGTTTCAATAATCCAAACCATCTAATCTCTCTAAAACCATCCCAAACTTAGTCATATCAAACAGTTTCTTGGTTCGTTGTAAATCAAAGTTGATCTCTCTTTCCTTCTCAACCCTTGGATTTCAAGATCTTTCAATTCGAGAATCCCATTGGAAGCTAAGGAAGCTTCTAGAGGATCCTAAGGATCACTCCTAGCTAACCAACGGTCCAAATTGAATTAAAAATGAAAATTTCCATCTTCTTGAAAAATTATTCTCCAAATCTTTCGCACGCGTAAGAGACCTATCAAATGGCTATGGAGCCTTAGTTTGTAGACCCTACCTGCCTATTTAGACCAATCCAAACCTATCCTAGGTGTCCGATCGTCAGATAAACCGTCCGTTTGTAATTTTTCATTTTTGTTCCCTCTCTTTTCTTAAAACTTCACATTGATCGTTTATTCTTGTGTGGGGCCCATTTCAAAATCTACTATGTCCATTTTGTAGATCATATCCATCATAACTGACGTATAAAACCGTTCTTTTATCCCTCATGTGTAAACCTTCCAAATCAAGCCCAAAACTTCACTTTAAACCTCTTGTATAGCAACCACGCTCATATAGCTATATATACCCTCTCTAAACCCTAAAATCCAACCCTCCTAACCTAAATAAGTCCATTTTTAAGCAAGGAAGCCCTCATGCATGAATTTGGAGAGAGAGAGAGAGAGAGAGAGAGAGAGAGAGAGAGAGTGTAAGAGAGACTTCATTTGGCTTCTCCAGCGACTGAATCAATCTCTACAGCCTTCATCTAGATCTAATCAAAGGTGCGGAGTTTTTCTTCAAGTCATTCATCGTTTCTTTGTATTTTTTTAAGTTTCCTTTTAACATAGATCGTGTTGGTTGAAATTGTTTTGATGGTACGTATAATACATTGATTATTCTAGGTTTTGCGTTGTAATTTTGTTATATTATCTTGTGGTTTGCTTGTGTAATGTTTTGGATGTGAAAGTGAGATTATTTCGATGTTGTTTTTCAGAACCATAAACAAATTCCTCTTGATTTAAATTTTACATATGTCAATAGTGTTTATGATGGAATGCATGTCGTGTGAATAAGATTTATCATATGAATGTTATAATAATATACTCCCCTTGTCCCCATAACGATAAAACTACTTAATGTAAAGGAGCCCGTGAGAGGTGTCGTGATGGAATATATGTATTGGCATGATCATGTATATTGTTAGACGGATATGCCATATTATTAAGTTTGGCATTATTATGTATATTGTTGGATGGATATGCTATATTATTAAGTTTGGCATTATCATGTATGCGTTGTTGGATGAATATACCATGTTGTTGAGTTCTAGCACTAACATATGCACAGTGTTGGATAAGTGTCAAAGGGATCCTTATTTTAATATGTTACCAATGATGGATCCATTGAAGGATGGAATTGAATCATGGATGGGGCAAGGAGTGGTTATTAATCGTACATGTTACCTCATGAGCCGGGGTTGGTGCTATGAATACTAAGCCCGAGCTGTCGGCCTATGCTGGGTTGCTTGCGACTCCCCATAGTGACCCTTAAGTCCTTTAATATGGTTGGATACGAAAATACTTAAATAAAGTTGAAACAAAAGTCATGCATTCACTTGGCTCCATGTGAGTGTATGGAATTGGGAATTGGCTAGAGCGTCATACTTCTCCCATACACTGTCGCGTGTAGACTTGGGCTATGAGTATCCCGTTTTTCACGTGGTCGGGCAAAACTATAGGCTTGTGCATCCCAGGAACCTTTGGTGACTAGTGGCTAGTGGCTAGCATGAAGTTGTAATAAGGAGTCTCCAGCTTCATGTGTTATGATTTTAGTCAGGGTGCCTTAGCCAGAGCATGCATATCATGCATTGCATTAATAAGATTTCTTTTGAATGTTTTGGTTGATTATAATTATCATGCTTGCACTATTTCTATGTTATTATTATCATGATTGTCTTAAAGGATTATTCTCCACCATGATAGCATTTAACGCTATCCAACCATATCTCAGATAATTCAAGTGAATATCCAGTAAGTGAAACGAGCACTACGGCGAGGTGTTCGAAGGTTTGCGGCACAGTTGACAGATGACGAAGTTGGAGTGGCATATTGAAGATCTTATTTGTTTATATATTTTTAGGATAGTTTATTGTTTATTTCAAAATTGTAATAAGTCCTCTATGGTGAAGATAATGATTGAATACTTTATTTTATATGTTATAATGACATTTTATTGTTAATTTAGTGTAGAAATTCATGGGATAAAATGATTGTCTCCCGTTTCTGTACTTAAATACAAAAAAATTATCAAATATATGAATGGTTAGTGGAATGTAGAGGAATTTATCATTGGCGCATTCCAATTAATACCCGAGAACTTGGCTCATCGCAAGATCCACGAGCGTTACAACATAAGAGTTCTATTATGAATAATTGTGTTGTGATTATAGCCACATATGCTTTTATGCCTGAAGAGGTTGCGATTGCAGCTTCCTTAGACAGATATCCAGCTTAATGGTTACAAACTCCATACCTTACAAAAAAACGTCTCTGAGGTTGCTTGGGCCAAAGGCGAGTGCTTTGGTTGGTCGCCCATGTAGATAGTTCAAGCCATACTTGGTTAGCTTGATGTATCTAAAATGCCTTAGGGTCGCCAGAATCGTAGGGTCATCATGCGGTCGGTTATAATGCAGTCGATCAGCATGCTGCTGTAGACGTTTGGTTGAGGATATGAGGAGTTGGCTTAGTATGTGAAATCACATGTGGACAACGTGCAAATGCCAGTCGAAGGCCGAGCGATAGAAAGACGGTTGGTAATCCCGAGCACAGACATGTATCGACTATCATCAAGTGATTAGAAGCTAAGAGACAGATACACGCTCGGTTAAGCAGAGCTTTGGCAGGCATAGTAGTTGTGAACGCTTAGTTAAGCTAAGCTCTGATAGGCGTAGTAGTAGTGAACTACATTCACCTACCATAGTTGGAGTCATAGCTTATAAATGTTTCCACCCTCAATCTAAGCTGTTGATCGGAACCCGCTCCAAATCCCCATAACACCGATGGTGTCACTACCAAATCCGAGTCCTTAGATGCTATACACATAACATGATGGACCCATATGGATGATTAAATAAAATTTACATGCAGGTGAATACATTGCATATTAATAATTTTCACCTGGTTGTTAATTGCATATTAATAATTTTTACCTAGTTGTTAACAACCTTTATACGTAATTTTGGGCCACATTCATCCATGTGTGGGTCAGATGACATACACACGACAAGATTGATTTAACTTAAGATTAACATTTACACGTAGTTGAATAATTTATGCACATGTTAATTACTTTAGTTGCATGTTAATGACTTTTACATGCAGGTGGATAAGAGTTGTAGAAAATTAGAAACAACATTCTCATAGTGAAAGATCTGGTCTCTGGTATTTGCCATACCCATCCACCCAAAGCAGGAAAAAACACTATAAAATATTTCAAGTCCTATGTTGTTTTTATACATTTATGGCCTTTTGATTTATTTTTTTCAGATGATCTAATGGGCCCCACCTGATACACGGATCAGATGTCCCATCCCTGTGGGATTAGCAAACCCATACATGCGGAGTAATTGAGGTTAGCGTGACACATAACACACGTAACATTCATCAGGTGGCTATAAGATTCACATCATGTGGTCCGAAAATGTATAAGTCTACATGTGCGAAGGAAAGTGGGCTAGATTCCTCTTGATGGTTCACCACCATTTTCATTTTCGCCATGTGTTGCACTAACGACCCAAATTGTGGATGGATTTTATCGCTAAAATCGCACAATTTGAAAAATTATCCTAACCATCAAATTGGTAACATCAAATGAATGGTTGAAAGTAAAATAGTTAGTGGTCCAAAATTAAGGGGAGAGAATCAGATGGTTGCTGTCTTCTTGATGTTATACCTTTTGGATTATTGTTCATCCATAATTGGATTTGAGATTTGGATAGCCTGAATCCTTGCACAACTATTCTATATGTACATTAGAGGGAAAAATCTTTGATGTGATCATAGACAGTGGGAGTAGTGAAAATATTGTCCCGAAAATTATGTTGGATAAGCTACATTTACCTATGACGAAGCATCCTACACCTTACTCGATCGGTTGGATCAAGAAAGTGAACGAAACAAATGTAATTCATCAATGTATTATCTCGTTTTACATTGGCAAAAGTTATAAGGATGAGGTCCTCTGTGATGTGGTTGACATGGAAGCCTGTCATATGTTACTCGGGCAACCATGGCAATCGGATCAAGATGTGACACACGGTGGAGGAGAAAACATATACATGTTCACAAAAGATGGCCGAAAAGTTGTTTTAGCCCCTATGACACCAGAGAAACACCCCAAAGCTTCTAAAGTGGAGGGGAACTCTCTCCTTGCCATTCACGAGTTTGTTAAAGAATAAAAGAAAACGGACGAAATATACGCCATTGTGGTAAAAGGCAAGAAGTCAGGATTCTCTAATATTCATCAACGCCTTAAACCATTGCTATACGAATTCCGAAGTATTTGGCCTAGAGATTTACCCGATGAGTTGCCTCCCATGCGAGACATACAACATTACATCGACCTGTCCCAAGGTCCAGTTTGCCTAACCGACCGCACTATTAGATGAGTCCGAAAGAGTGTGAAATTCTACAGGGATAAGTGGAGGAACTGATCCGTAAGGATTTCATTAAAGAGAGCATGATCTCGTGTGCCGTTTCGGCGCTTCTAACCCCAAAAAAAGACGGAACTTGGTGCATGTGTATCGATAGCCGCGAGATCAATAAAATAATAGTTAAATATCGATTTCTAATACTACGGTTGGATGACATGCTTGACATGCTCGAGGGCTCTAAGGTGTTCTCCAAATTAGACTTACGGAGTGGATATCATCAAATTTGTATTAGGCCAGGTGATGAGTGGAAAATGGCCTTCAAGACCAAGGACGGGCTGTATGAGTGGCTGGTTATGCCATTTGGTCTAACCAACGCACCAAGCACCTTTATGCAATTAACGAACCAAGTGTTGAAGCCGTTCATTGACCATTTTGTTGTCGTATAGTTTGATAACATTCTAATATACAGTCAGAATGAAACGGAGCACATGACCTACCTTAGAGAAGTGCTACAAGTGTTGGCCAACAACAAACTATACTTAAATCTGAAAAGGTGTAGTTTCTTAACTGATCGATTATTGTTTCTGTGATTCATTGTGTCATCCATGAGCATCCGAGTGGACGAAGAGAAAGTTCGAGCAATTCGGGATTGGCCGACTCCGACGAACATTCATGAGGTACGAAGTTTCCATCGGTTAGCGACCTTCTATCATCGATTTGTTCAAAACTTTAGCAGTATCATCATGTTGATTACCGACTGCATGAAGAAGGGTCTGTTTCAATGGACCAAAGAGGCAGCAGAGCAAGGTAATAGATGCACTTAGCCGGCGTGCATCCCTTCTTATCACCGTTAGCAGTGAGGTGGTCGAATTCGACTGTCTCAAGGAACTTTATGCCGATGATGAGGATTTTGCAGATATGAAAAAAGTGTTATGAGGGTTACCCGAGTGACTTTCTAATTCAAGATGGTTTCCTCTTCAAAAAAAATCGACTTTGCATTCCACAGAATTCGTTATGGGACAAAATTATTATCAAGCTACATGGCGGTGGCCTCAGCAGTCATCTAGGACCAGATAAGACTAGAGCGATGGTGGAAGAGCGGTATTACTGGCCGTAACTTGCTCATGATGTTGGAAGGGCGATATAACGATGTCATATTTGTCAGACAGCTAAGAGGCAATCTCAAAATACAGGTCTTTACACGCCATTACCCATGCCAGATGCCCCTTGGGAGGATTTATCTATGAATTTTGTATTAGGGCTCCCACGAACACAACGCGGCATAGACTCAGTGTTCATGGTAGTAGACCGATTCTCCAAAATAGCACACTTCATTCCGTGCAAGAAGACATTTGATACAGTACATATTGTGAACATCTTCTTCAGAGACGTTGTGCAACCACATGAGATTCCTAAGATGATCACTTCAGACTGGGAAGCGAAGTTTGTTAGCTATTTTTGGCGAGCCTTGTGGAATCGATTTGGTATGCGACTTCAGTTCAGCAGTTCTTACCACCTGCAGACAGATGGACAGGCTGAGGTCGTAAACCACACATTGAGGAATCTCATCCGTTGCCTTTTAGGTGATAAGCCAAAGCATTGGGATATGGCCCTAGCTCAAGCGGAGTTTGCGTTCAACAACATGGTAAATTGCTCGACAGAGAAATCCCCATTCTAGATTGTTTATGGGTGCGTGCCTTGTCACACACTTGATTTGGTTCCCCTGCCCAAGCTTCTGGGCATGAGCGTTGCAACTGAACATATTGCAGACCGAATCATGGACATACATACAGACGTGTGCAACAAATTACAGACTTCGAACGAGAAATACAAAGAAGTGGCCGACAAGCATCAGTGTGCCAAAGTGTTCGAAATAGGTGATCAGGTGATAGTCCATCTACGTAAAGAGTGATTTCCTACCAGAACTTACAACAAGTTGAAGCACAAGAAGATTGGACCGGTACCGATCATTCGCACGATCAATGACAATGCCTATGTTATTGATCTTCTAGATGACATGGAGATTTCAAAGACTTTCAACGTGACAGATTTGTACGAATATCATGAAGCAAAGCTGGACGAGAACTCAGGGTCGAGTTCTTTCGAAATGGAGGAGACTGGTGTAGAACGAGTCGCTAATTACTTCATGGCCCAAATGGACCAAAAGAAGATTGGTCGGGGGTCGAAAGTGATCCGGACTGTCAAGACCATAAAACGGTTGTATCTCGCAATTCGAAATGAGTTTCTGGACATATCATATATGATTTTGGGGTAGCTCGAGCTATTTTAGCCACCCAACCTCGCTATGCCGGGTTGCCCATGCCGAAATCTCAAGATTCAACTAGATCGATGGTCATTAGGCTAGTTTATTGTCAATTTTACTATTTATAGTAAGTTTTAATTCAATAATAACTTTTGATCTGTAGGGTTTTAGAGTTAGTGCCTAACATGAAAATGGCTTAGAATATTTAGTAGAACAACATGGTTAGGCCCGTTTGAAAACTTTCTATTTTTGGCCGAAACCAAAGAGTTTTAGTAGGATTGAGAGACTTCTATAAATAGTAAGTTTACTATTGATAGTAAGTTACATTTTCTAGGAGTTTGAGTTTGAGTTGGAGTCTAGTACTTTACCTAGGGTTTAGTTTCCTATTTATATGTACTGTAATTCCGTTTTTATAGATTCAATCTAACAAAAACAATTATTCAAAATTAATTTCCTCTTTTTATCCTTTTATCCTTTTATTTCTTCTCGTGTAAATGAGGACTATCCAGTTAAGGAGACAGTGATTGACCTGCCACGTCCTCCCTGCGTCACACTTGCATTGAGCTCCCTCCACCTTTGATGTAGTAATGGCCTGTTTGGCACCATGGATTTGATGAGAAGTGATAAGAAATCACTTGCTTTATCTGTTTGGTGAAGCGGATTTGATGAGAGGTAGAGAAATCCACGAGAAATCAAAAATGCATTTCCTAGCACTTTTTTTATTCCTCCTAGAATGGTGGGATTTGATGAGAAATCCTCTCCAACGTGGGACCTAATGTGATGTATCTCGGGCATGGCTTTGGTGGATCATAGTGTGATGTGTGTCCTACATCTATGCCATCCATCCATTTTGAAAACTCATTTTAGAGCATGATCCAAAAATTAAGTACATTCGAATCTCTCGTGGACCGTAATAATGTAAATAGTGGTACTCGACCATTAAAAACTTCTCGTGGGCCACAAAAGTTTTAGATCAAGTTTATATTTGTGTGGTCTCTTCATCCAGGTCTTTGTGACCTTATCAACGGGTTGGATGGAAAATAAACATTCCAGCAGCCCCTATGAAGTTTTTAATGATGGGGATTCAATTGCTACTGTTTCATGTGGTATGGTCCACCTAAGATTTAGATCTGCTTCTTTTTTGGGACCCCTAAAATGAGCTTTCAAAATGCATGGGCAATGTAGATGTAAGGCACATACATCTAAAATCCACATCGTCCATTCCCTCTTGTCTGACTTCCCTCCAAAGTTCTGGCTACAAAATTTAGAATTGATAAAAATTGGAAAGGAGGAGAATTCATATAGGAGTTTTGGAGAATTCATATTGATAAGAATTGGAAATGGATTACACTTCTTATCACTTCATCTCAAATCCATGGTGCCAAACAAGCCATAAGTTTGCTATTAAAGGCGGGCCTATAATAGGAGGGACAAAAAATCATTTCATGAATAGAAAGTTTTGCTTTTCGCTGGGAGGGCTACTTTCCGACATGCACACGTAGCTTTTCAATCAACCCATGAAAGGTCACAAGAGATTCCTAAAACCCCTAATTTCAGGCAATTTGTGTCTCTCTCTCTCTCAAATGGTATTGATGGATGACAATTCCTAGGAATTTTCACATACGGCTCAATTAAAAAGCATCATCTACATGTGGTAGTTGTAGGACATGCAAAGAAAAAACACAACAATATTATTGGACGCGGCTTATATCCACGCCATCCATCCATTTTGAAAACTCACTTTAAGGCATGATTCCATAAATGAAGCAGATCCTAATCTCAGGCAGACCATGGTAAAAGAAACAGTGAGAATCGACTATTAAAAACTTTTCATAAGCCACAAAAGTTTTGGATCAAGTTGATATTTATGTGGTCTCTTCATTAAGTATTTGTAACCTTACCAACAGGTTGGATGACAAATAAACATTCTGGTGGCCCCATGAAGTTTTTAATTGTGGGGATTCAATCACGACTGTTTCCTATGATATGGTCCACCTAAGATTTGGATCTGCTTCAGTTTTTGGATCATGCCTAAAATGAGCGGTCAAAATGGATTGTCGTTGTGGATGCATGGCACATACATCACAGTGGCCCCTGCAGTTAGGGATCCACCAGTAACTGATTTAGTAACATGGTATATTGGTATTGATATGATGTGGCTTGCATCCTTGCACAATACTCCGTACATGCGCATCAATCTCATCTCCATGACAAATGGGACTGGTGCTTCAGTAACCGTACTTCTTCTCCATTGGAAGATCTTTACCCTCCAATTTATGGCCAGGAAATTGACGGGGAAGACAAACACAACAACAGTCCACATTCATCTAACAGCAGTCCATGGAATCTTTCAATCCACGTAATCCAAGTGGGTCCCTGAGATAAATGATCTGAATTAGTTGATGATTCTCCATTCACATGGGTCCCTGATAACAGAGGGTCTGAATTAGTTGATGCGTGGACCCATTTGTGGAAGTTCAAAACATGCCTACGTTGCAAAAATGAAGGGCATGCATCATATAATCCACACACAGGGTGCACAGTGAGGACGTGGATTAGGTACTATCCAAGCATGTGGAGATCTAGGGACAGGCTAGCACGTTGCACGTGAGTATTAGTATTGGTAGAGAGCAACGTGATAGGCTTGGGTCAGCTTACTGATGTGGCAGGCCTCTCAACGTGCTCTCCACCAATACATGAGACATGACAAGTACGTGGAGCTTATCCTGAGCTCTCTGCACAGGCTTGGGTAGTACTAAATCTGCTCCCACATGGTGCACCCATGAGCTACAAGAGTGATGGCTGTGTATATTGCTGGGAGGGCGTGGATGCGGATTGCATGGTGACCCAACACCATGTAGCTCAGTGGTGTTAGGACATGGTGGGATTTAATGGGCCCTTGCAAAGCATGTTTGAAAGTTGTCAAGCAAAATACATACTTGGCCCATCATCTTTGAGAATCTGGATCCTCTATTTTATAGGGACACAGATTTCCTGTTTTCCTGCACGGTGATTGGGCCATGTTTTCACTGATAAAGTTAGCATATGTAAGCGGTGATAACGTGGCCCCGGTCACTTTGCAAATAACAAGAAATTCCTGTTCCTGGGTAACAGAGAATCCGGACTCCATCTTTGATAACGGCACCTTTGGCCTTATCAGATACTGCCCTATACCAACACCACCAAGTTACCTGGTGCTAGGGTCACCACGCAATCTGTATATGAAGATATTTGTTTTTCATGGTAGCCCCTCTTTGACCACGTGGTGCTTTTTCATTAAACAACCCGTGGAGTTCCAGGCAATCCGGGTCCCTTTTAATTGCTTCCTACTTGTTCGCATGCCAACTAGGAAACTTAGGACCCATTTCCATGCACCCTCAAAAGGATCTGGATTACGTGGTACATCCATGATGACTCAATGTGATGGGATTTAATTAGGCAATGGGGCCATCATTTGAGATGACTCGATGCAAAGCATGTTTGAAAATTATTAAGTCGAGTATGTACTACAGCTACATACCTCGAGCCTCATTTGTGACCGATGTGGCTCAATCAACTCCCACCACTTTACACCCACACCTTTGGGACGGTTGTAGACCGAGTGAAGATATCCTAATTTTAACACTAAGGTCCTAGTATTGATTCCCAATGTGGGGGTAGCTAATATTGAAGTGTGATTAACAGTGTAGGTGTGTGTACTAACAATGCGATGTGCCAAATAACCTACAAAAAGAAAAAGAAAAAAGAAAAAAGAACTCCCACCACTTTATCTCACGTATGTGGTGACAAGGTCATCATGTGTGGATGAGATAGGCCGTGCGCATACTATAGTAAAAATTGGGCCAACAAAAAGCTAATTGAAATTAGGATAGTTTCACCAATTAGGAGTATATATGTTTTAATTTGGAGTAATGAAAGGACGTTGATAAGTGTTCATGACATTCATTGAGCTGGCAACACCTCTTGGTAGGCAAAAATTGTAGGACAATCCTTGGCTAGATGTGCATTACTTTCGCATATTCTATAAGAATTTTAAAAAACTTAGCTGGGTTTCACCGCATCCACGTTCCTTAATTCCATAGCATCAACCTTTTGAGTGGGGCCCATCATCTTTGCATTAATGTCTTTCTCTTCCTTAATAACTTAAATCTCACCTTTCTCCTTAGGCACAAGCTTGGTTTGAAAGTTTGTTAGAGCTTGTTTGTTAACACTAAAAATTTTAACTTAATACGGAATCTAAAAAACGTTTCGCGTTTATTATTGTTTGTTAACATCGGACGTGGAAAGTGCTCCGTGATTTTTTGTCGAATTTTTTCGGCAACGGAGGTCTAGCTTAATGGTGAATCCAGAATGTGCTCCGCAACCTTTTTTTAAAAAATCCAAAATTGCCCACCACCCCGTGAGAGATTTTCTCCTTTGCATAATAAATAACCCAATTTTAACGTGAGGCACTTCTTTGAGCCCACCATGATTTATGTGTTAGATCCACACTGTCCATCAATTTTTTATATAGTTCTAGAGCATGATCCTAAAAAATGAGCTATGTTGAATGCTCAGGTTAACCCTACCACAAGAAGCAGTGGGAATAGAACGACTACCATTAAAACCTTTCTGGGGTCCATTGTAAAGTTCATTTGCCATCTAACCTATTCATAAGGTCACAAAAATCGGGATGAAGGGAAAACAAAAAAAAAATCATCTTGATCAGAGCCTTCTGTGGCCCTAAGAAGTTTTCAATGGTAGGCACCCAATTTCTACTATTTCTTGTAGTGTGGCCTACTTGAGCCTTAGATATGCCTTATTTTTTGTTTTATTTCATAAAATGATATGGAAAACTTAATGGATGGTATAGATAAAACATATACATCACAATAGGCTCTACAGAGCCCTTTGATACTACCCTCGTTAACACTACCATGCACCTCTAACTAGATTCAGGGTATTGCTCAATCCCAGCCCGATTTGGGATGCCTATAGCTACTACAGTGTGAGCAGCGAGATTCCTACTGAAGTCACGTTATCAATTTTTGTGGGCCCCATCGTGATATATGTGTTGTATCCACACCTTCCATCTATTTTGAGAGATCATTTTAGGGCACGAGAGAAAGAATGAGGCTAATCTAACGCTCAAGCGGATCCCACCATAGAAAACGGTGGGGGTAATGACTCCCACCATTAAAACCTTCCTAGGTCCCACCATATGTTTTTTTGAGATCCAACCTGTTCATAAGTTAACACAGACATGGAACAAGAGAAAACACAAATACCAGCTTGATCAACAACTTCTATGGCACTTAAGAAGTTTTCAATGGTAGGGTTCAATCCCCAATATTTTCTATGGTGGGGTCCACTTGAGCTTTGGATCTCACTCATTCTTTGGCTCATGCTCTAAAATGATCTCACTAAATGGATGAACAATGTGGATATAACACATAAATCATGATGGGGCCCACAGAACTGGTGATGTCACTTCATTAGCAAATCTCGCTACTTAGGTGTCACTAGCGGGAGCGGATAAGGTGAGACCCTGGATCCATCGAGGTGGGTGGGACCCCTAACCATGGGGCTTATAGTGATGTATGTGCCTTAAATCCACATCGTCCAACCATTTTGAAAGCTCATTTTAGGGTATGATCCCATAAATGAAGTTGGCTTCAATCTTAGGTGGACCACACCACAGGAAACCATTGTGATTGAAGCATCACTATAAAAAACTTCATGGACTCCACCAGAATGTTCAGTTTCCACCCAACTTGTTGATAAGGTCACAAACACCTAGATGAAGAGACCACACAAATATCATCTTGATCCAAATCTCAGATGAACCATAGTACATGTGATTGACCATTAATGGGCCATGGAAGTTGTGGGCCAAATGCGATTTGGATCATCGTCATTTTTGAGGTCATTCCCTAAAATGGTTTGGAAAAAATGGATGGATGGCGTGGACAAAACACATATATTATGATGGGGGCCACACAACACCGTCCAATAGTTGGGCCTACTGGCATAGTCAATACACAATTCGGATACACCGAGGTGGGTGGGGGCAAATGTGTCACATTAACATATTTTAAACATTTAAGACTTTAGTTAACAAATAAGTTACTCTAGATTCAATACTAGTCTTCTGTTTTCAGATTTAGACTTTAAATTCAGATTTCGGGTTCAGACTTCGAACTTTAAATTTAACAAACAGGCCCTTAACTTTCATATCGGCATGTCGTCAATCAAATTTGGCCACAACGTGATGTTGGGATCACCACATAATCCCCATCTAAAAAGTAAATTCCTTGATGACCCCTTATCCCTGGCAGCATGCACTATGGGGCACACGATGTGTGTGTTTTATATCCATGTTGTCTATCCATTCTGCTCACTTTAGGGCATGAATCAAAAAATGAAGTAGAACTAAACTTAGGTGGACTATAGTGGATAATAACACCCACGGTTGAAACCTTCTTAGGGCCCACTGTTATTTGCTATCAACTTGTTCCTAAGGTCCATGAGATTTGGACTAAGGGAAAACACGAGGTCTAGTTTGGCATCGTGGATTCAGAATACTTGGATTGAAAATCTCCTAAATTTGGAATACCATGGATTGGGAATTCTTCGATTGTATTTGGCACCCTGGACTCAATCCCTGTAATTCAAAAATAGTTGTGCACTTAAATTGTGTAGTATATTTACATGAATTAGAATTTAATTATTGAATTAACTTCAATATCCTTAATTAGTGGACATACATGATGTTTGACACTATGCTTATAATAAGCTCATTGAAATATATACTTTGTAAAAAAATGTTGAAATTTTAATCTTCAAATGAGCCAAGTGGCTAACCAACTTCTTTTAACAACTGATTTACATGGTCAATGTTTAGACTATTCAAATTATCTTATTGAAGTAATTTTAGTAATGTAGTTGATAATCTGATTGTTTTGAGAGATCATGTACAATAGGTCAATAGCCCAGTGACACATGTTACACATGTGACTCTCTTGCTCCTTAAAAGGGAGCCATGAAGAGGAAGAGATTGGTAATCCGATTACAAGGGAGGGATTGCAAAACTCACTAAAAGTGAAGATTGAGGATTACAACCCCTAAATTCGGAATACCCTTTAATCTACCCTCTCACATGAGTGATGGATTCTGAATACCCCTAAATCCCTCAAATCTGCAGCGCCAACCCACCCCTAATATCCGCCTGATACAAAACTTTTGTGACTGGGAAGGTTTTAAGGTGAGAATTAACCTTGTTTCTTGTGGTGTGGTCCACTTGAGCTTTGGATCTGCTTCATTTTATACGATCATGCTGGTAGGCCTGACCACAATATTACTAGAGAAGAATCATCTGCTCACATGGTGGGACAAGCATGCATGTCGAGTCAAACCCTTGGTTGTTCATTGATTACCACATTGTGGCCCACATGATAAGCCAACCAACCCCATTTTTGCACCAGATGATCTTCATGGTGGGGCCTAACGATTTAATGGTACTGATGTCCTACACAAGTACTGTGTTGGGGGAAAGATGGTACGGTACCACAAGCTGCGGCACTATGCCTGATCAGCTATTTTTCTTCCCCCACAAAATAAGAAACGGAACGATCCTATAGTCCGCTGGGCCATTTGTCCTCGGTCGTGCATGGACTCTGTAATGGCCAGCTTTCATCCCTTTAGACCACACCATGGATGGCCCACTGTACGAAGATCAGACAATCAGCCGATGCTGTGGATCCACCGTGGCCTGCAAACTAACGGATAGTACTCAAAGGGGAATGGTCACATACGTTGGATCATACCTCGGAGATGTGTGGGGTCCACTTCGATGTGTGAGTGCCATACAACCGGTCCATTAGATCCTCACTCCAAGTTAATCCTACGTCCCAAAATCCATCCTGATCCGTAATCCAGGTGGGCCATACGAGAGGGAACAAAGGGGGACAGTGGGGAGAGTGACGCCCACCGTAGAAAGTTCCAGATGGTATGTGGGGTTTACAGTGTTGTGTGTATGCCATCCAATCCATTCATTCATCAGGTGCGCCCCACAGGGATTCACCAAAACTCAGGCCATTCCAAGACTCAGGTGGGCCACACCACTTGAGTATAAAAGGTTTTAGGCGTGATTTTATATTGCTACGGTGGTGTGTCCCACCTGAGATTTTGATCAGAATGATTTTTTAGGATGATCAGTGAACATGAGAAGGCCAGCAGATGCACGGTTTGGATTGCACGTAAACATCACAGGGGAATCCCTCAAAGTATGTGATCCGTTCCTATACTAAAAAGGCCAACGGTTCACATTAATCAGGGAAGCGAGAAGATCTAATTGATAAAGTATTTGATCCGTCCCTACACTAAAATGGCCAACGGTTCAGATTAACCAGATGAATGGTTCTGATCATCACCAAAGGTGGGCCCCACATATGGTGTTGACTACATTTTGGAAGGTTCCCGCGGACTACGAAGCCCCTTTAATTTCATTTCATTTTCATCCCGAAACGACCTCTTCCGCAAAATCCATTCAAATCTAGAATCCAAACAGCCTTTTAGCGAAAACTTCCATTTCTGAGACATCTCTCGCGGAGGAAAATTACCCATCGAAAGGGTAGCGAGATACGGCAGAACGAAAGAAAAGATCTTCTTCTCAGAAGGGGAGAAAAAGTCGCAGGCTTTGATGGAGGATCCTTAATGGCAGAGAAGGATTTCTGCAGAAAATCGCATATTTTCTTCATTTTCTCATTTTTCTTTCCATAAAATCTTGAGGCAGATTAGAATCCCAGAAAAACCCAGTTCTGCTTTTTGCTCATCTCGGTCAAGATTTCGGGTTTAAATGGCTACAGAGAACAGAAGGTTAAAAAGGTAATTTTCACTAGAGAGAGAGAGAGTTGCAGAGAATATAGAAAAGAGGGAGGAAGAACAGAAAGGAAAACAAATAAATAAATAGATAAAAACTGAAAGATTCACAATATTGTCAGCAGCTGAGAAAAATGAGGTATCTTTCTTTTTGAGGACACGTCGCTCCAGAAAGCTATAGAGAGAGAGAGAGAGAGAGAGAGAGCGAGCTTTTTCCAAGCATTCTTCAAGTTCTGAGAAGAAAATCCGAGCTTCTGTTTGAAATTTTAAGAGGTGGGTTTTCTCTCTTTTGCCTTTCTTCTCTGATTTTCGTACTTTTCTAATCGGTATTTGTGTTGGGTCTTGTCCGTAATTATGGATTTGGTAATGGGTTTTTTCGGGGTTTTCTTTCTGTGACATCGCTTTTTGTCTTCTAATGCAGTTCTTCACGAGGCGTTGACAGGTTTTTCAAAAATCCCTTATCTCTATCTCTCCTTTCCACGATCTCCTGCCCCCCTTTCTCTCTCTCTCGTCAGTTCTCTCTGGCAGCATAAAGAAATTTCAGCCGGGTTTTTTGGTTTCTTCGTTGTTCCTTCTGGAGCACTTGCGCTCTCTCTCTCTCTCTCTCTCTCTCTCTCTCTCTCTCGCCAGTTCTCTTTGGCATCATGTAAAGAAATTTCAGCTCTCTTTGGCAACATGTAAAGAAATTTCAGCTGGGTTTTTCGGTTTCTTCCTTTTTCCTTCTTTAGTTGTTAGGTGTCTCTTCTTTTGTTCTGTTTGTTTCATTTTCGACCGGAATTGTCGGTTTCCGTCTTCCGGGGAATGGGGCGGGCGTCGAGGTGGCTGAGGAGCTTGTTGGGTGGGAAGAAGGAGAGAGAGCAGAGGGGGAATTCGAATTCCGGCAGTGAAAGGAAGGACAAGAAAAAATGGAGTTTTTGCAACATGGGTGGGGATTCGAGCGTGGGTCAGATTCCGGCGAGTGTTCAAGGTAGCATTCCCGCAGCAGAGGCAGCCTGGTTGAGGTCTTATTACAGTGAGACTGAGAAGGAGCAGAACAAGCAAGCGATCGCGGTCGCAGCAGCTACGGCTGCGGCAGCGGATGCAGCAGTTGCTGCAGCGCAGGCTGCAGTGGCTGTTGTTAGGCTTACGAGCTATGGGAGGGGGACGATGTTCGGTGGGCATGAGCGGTGGGCTGCTGTGAAAATCCAAACTGCGTTTCGGGGGTATTTGGTAAGAGAATTAGATTCCGGAGTTGGTTTTTTTTTTTTTTTTTCATGGCTTCTGTTTTTCAATATGGGTAAGCTGTGTTTGGTTGCTGAGGAAATTTGCGAAATTTTGGATGTTGGGTGTGTTTTTAATTTTCTTGTTGCTTGATTCTCTCCATTATAGATATTTAAAAAAAAAATTGGTTCTCTTTCTAGTTCTTGTTCTTGCTGTTGTTCTTCACTTAATGCAAAATGCCTGTAGAGATATGCTTTTATGTAGTTCTGAATTGGGTGGTGCTTTTCATCTGCCGAATCTGGTTTGAAAGGAATGTTTGGATTTCTTTTCTCATTTGAGCAGTTATCTTTCTCCTGATTTATGAGTTGCTTCTCTTCATTTGCTGAATCTGGTTTGGAGGTTCTTTCTTCAACTTGGTTATCTTTGGTTTCTCTGTTTTCTTCTACTTCTCAACGTTCATATGTCGCACTCAGTTGCGAAAACGCATCTTTTGATTGGTTTTTATGAACTTGGTCATGTTTTCATTTCTCTGGTTCTTGTTCTCTGTTGAATCTGATATCGAATTACAACCAACTATATCGTTTCTTTCTACTTGCTTTTGTTCAGGTTTGTGATATTGGCAATTGGAAGTTCTGTTCCTCTGCTTTCGTTTCCAATCTTCAAAAATTACCTTAATTTCCTTTCTTTTCCTGATCCTGGTTTTGATCTGCACCAGGCGAAAAAGGCTCTTAGAGCCCTCAAAGGACTGGTGAAGTTGCAGGCTCATGTCCGAGGTTATCTTGTACGAAAACAAGCTGCTGCAGCTCTTCAAGGCATGCAAGCTCTTATACGAGCTCAGGCCAATGTCCGGATGCAGAAAGCTCGCAGTCTCATTAACAAGGAGCGGAGGATTCAGCCGGAAATCCATCCCCGTAAATCCGTTGTAAGATTCAACTGCAAACTCTTCTGTTGAGGATGGAAACACAACACATTTTCCACAGTTTGTTGACTGTTTGGAGCTCCTTGGCAGATCGAGGCGGGCGGGTTTCATTTCTGCCCATGTTGTTGTTTGGCAGAGTGTGTTTGGTTGCACCATATATCATGAAATTTCATGATTAATCAGTGTAATTTGGTGCAACCGAACACCCAATAGTAACAATTTGAGGCAGAATGGGTGGAGAAATAATTGAAGAAAACCCATGTTTCCTCAAATGCATGTCAGTTGATTTGGGTGGTCTCACTTCTATAGCTCTACCCAAATCGTGATTACATGTCCATCTGAGTGGCTTCTTCAGCTGCATTTAGATGTCCCACTGTATGTGGGGCAGTCCGGATGCTTCTCCACACAAATCAATATTGGATAGGTTTTGAGTTGGACTTGAAACACATCCAATATGCTATCTTGTAGCTGAGGAAGGGAGAAAAATCAGATCCTGCATAATGCAGTCGTTGGCTTTCCATGTCGCCAAATATAATAGAAGAATGGATGGTTCACTTTGGTGAAATATCTAATTTGTTTGTGATGAGGATTACACCCAAACGCGTCCTTAGTGTGGCATTGATTTCATTGTTTGCCTATGTTTCAGGATTTTGCTGTAACCCATGCTCTTTCTACTAATTTTCAGGAAAGATTTGACGACACAAGAAGTGAACACACAGCATCAATCCACAGTAGGAGGCTCTCAGCATCCCTTGAAACTGCCATTAATGCAAATGCCTTCGATGAGAGCCCAAAGATTGTCGAAATCGACACTTGTAGACCCAAATCAAGATCCCGTCGGATCAATGCCTCTATGTCTGATTGCGGCGAAGACCTGCATCCCCAAACACTCTCCTCCCCACTTCCATGTCAGATTCCGGCCCGTATCTCCATACCTGAGTGTCGTAACCTCCCGGAGTTTGATTGGGCCCTCACGGGCGATGAATGCAGATTTTCCTCCGCCCAAAGTACCCCTCGGTTTGTGAATTCAAGCAGGTCGAATGCTGGAATGCCCGTAACACCTGCAAAGAGCTTGTGTGCTGAAAACTTCTTCCGCCGGTACTCTAATTATCCTAATTACATGGCGAATACACAATCGTTTAAGGCAAAAGTGAGGCCTCATAGTGCTCCGAAGCAAAGACCCGAGCCAGGGCAAAAAAAGACGCTCTCGTTGAAGGAA
Source organism: Liriodendron chinense (assembly GCA_003013855.2). Lineage (NCBI taxonomy): Eukaryota > Viridiplantae > Streptophyta > Magnoliopsida > Magnoliales > Magnoliaceae > Liriodendron > Liriodendron chinense. The sequence goes on from PVNU02002444.1 coordinate 78,109, forward strand.
ATGGTGGAGTCAAGAGCAAGTTTGAGTGGCATCCGGATGCAGCGGTCTTGCTCACAAGTCCAAGAAGCTTTTAGTTTCAAGAATGTTGTAATGGGTAAGCTGGATAGATCTGTTGAGTATGTCAGAGAGTCAGAGAGAGACTACTTGCAGAGGAGATGGTGAAAAGAGCTGCTTATGAGCTCGAGCTTGTTTACCTCTCTCTCTCTCTCTCTCTCTCTCTCTCTCTCCGACTTTGATCCTATTGTAACAAATGGAAACACAAAGGTGTGCCACTTCTCAAAGCACGATGCGATTTGAATTTGTTTGTAGCTATGATTTGAACTTCATATTGAATATCTTCAGCTGTATTTGGATTTGAGATTTTGCAATTCAGAATCAATCATCCATTGCTGCGTGGTTGGTGAGACGTTGGCGCACATACGACATTCAATACGAATTTTAGGTGTAGGTTGGCTACCTGGCATTTGGGAGTGAGAACTGATCACCTATGCACTGCACGGCTAGTAGCATGACACAGCATTTTCAGCTACAGCCACAAACATGGGGGGACCCAAAAAAATGATCTGTTGTGGTTGAAAACACCCTTCCACCCTATTAGTGGTGCAGGCTTGTAGAATTCATTTTCAAGATACAGGGATTGAAAATTTCCTTCTGTGGGCCATGTTTGGCAACTTGGAATTTTGTGCAATCCAGAAACTTTGTTTTGGATGCTGGAAAAGAGTTGCTTTCAATTCTACCATGTAACACATTCAATATGAGATTTAGTGCCTGTTTGGAAGATTCCAATCCAACGATGCCGATTAGATGTCTCTGCCTGAAAACTCAAATTTGATTAAGATGGGTCCTTATCCTGCTTGAGATTTGGAGTGGAAACTTCAGAAGTGGTTTCCAAACAGGTCTTTTTCCTGTTTGTGTGACATTGGTTTAACATCCATCTTTTGTTAACTTGATATTCTAAATTCCATAAGATCAGCTTTACCACATAGGATTAGACTAGTCTCTAACTATAAAAAGATTAATCTAGATTCCAGACAATGAAAAGTTAGTGGCATTTGGTTGTATCAAATATCTTGAAATTTCATAATATTTGGTATAACCAAACTAAGTGTAGGTCTATAACGATCAAAAGGTTCACACAAGGAGAAAGGATTGGTGGTCCACTGGACCGTAACACCTTAGCTCTCCACCTATGCTCGGTGAGGAGAATCCAAGTCTCCATAGAACCATGGACAGCCCATGCTTTAAAAAGTCACACCACTAATTGGATACTGTAGCGAATATGGCCAGCAAATAAACCATTGAAATAGGCTATTTGTATATGAGGAATTCAATGTGTGGACATTGAAAACATTGAAAAAATAATAATAATTTCCTTCAACATTGTTGAAAATGGATTTATCTTTAGGGTTTCAGTTTTTCACAATTAAAAATCCTAAATTTATTAAATAACAATCCTCTCGTATTTTGAATTAGAGAATTTTGATTGAAGAAAAGATTAATGATTATTTTACAGAATCCATTATTTGCTTTATTATTTAAATAACAAAAATATTAAATTAAGAAAAAGGGTATCTTTTCCTACATGTATAGAGTCCACCTATTCAAAGAAGTCCTTGAGATTGATAATTGGATGGTCTAGATTGTTTGGTTGATTGAACTTTCGTAACTTCGGCCATACATGGAACTATTCACTAACTGATTGGTTACCATCAGTAAAACCAGACCACACGTGATGGTGGGGCTCACAGACCACCGTATAAATAATGGTCCTCTTAATTTAAGACCATGTATGAAGCAAGAACTGACTGTTGAACCTTTTTATATTTTAAAATATTGCAGTTCATGCTTTTGTAGTTACGTTACTTTGAATCTTTGATTGCGGGCTTTTCCTTTTGGGTTGGTAGGAATATTTCTGGCTTCTCTTCTTCTTTTGGGTCATTTTCTGTTTCTTTTGTGGGTCATCTTCCCTGTTTTCTTTTGCTTTGGTGGGCCAGGTGCTTGATTGTTTCAGTTGGAGTGCCAGGTGAACTCCATCGTTCTTTTTTGGCACTAGCCTAGAACAGATTGCCCACTTGTGCAAGATCCAATGGGTGATCCGCTTAGCTCCATAGTCTCAAAAATCAGATTTACCTGATAACTAAATGGACAACATATTTTCGAGTTTTGGACTGTTGGTCAGTTTTCTATCAACTGTCCAATTTGTACATTTGTGGCCCACCTGATGAACTGATTGGCCTGATTTTTCTGAGAATGTCAATCAACACAAGGGGACCTTCTAGTGAGCGGCTTGGATCTGACACACCTGTGACATGTTTCCAAATTTAAGAGCCATTAGTTTACTAAACATTTCTGGGCATTTTTAGAACTATGTTTCAGGACTACAAAAAAGTCATTAGCCATTTTTTGCGAGATTTTCAATTCTAACAAGTGGGGCCCACAGTTCTATTATGCAGACCATCGGTCTGTTTCTTTCCGTCGAGGGTGGAAAATGGCCCAATAATCTTTCAGATCATAAGATCCCAGCCACCTACATTAGGACTACTTTCTATTCTTAGTAGTCCACTTGGAAAAAATCAGTGCAAGTCGGCAAAAAAATCTTTCCGCACTCATTACATAACCAAACGAAATAAGAGCAATGCTCACCCCTACTGGCCCATCCTGTTGTGATCCAGGCCGTTTATCAGAGATCCTTGTGTGCGCGTAAAGGTGAGTAAGAAAAATGGCTCATATTTGGACTCACTAAAAAGAAACTGCCATATTGGTCAACCAAAGTGGCACTTACTAGATGAACGGTCTGGATCATCATTTGATGAGGCCCCATGGAGCCCCATCAAATGGAGGAGGTTGATCTAGGAGCAGGATCCAGGGCATAATGTTTATGGATGGCCCACACTCAAAGTCATGCTGGATATAGATTATTCTAGCCATAAAATTATAAAATAAAAAAAAAAATAAAAAAAAAAAATCTATCCTTTGAATCATCATCACCATAGCTTTGTCTAGGTTTCAGCTTTATGAATCTTGTTTGGCCAATCAATCTTATCCAAGGCCCTGTCATCTGTAGCTGAATAAACCTTCACATCCCTCTTTATCACTTCCAAGTTCTTTCTGGTCTTCTTCTCATCTTCTATTCAAGCTCTTCAGTCCTAATCAAAGCCATTTAATGCCTTTGTTGTACATGACTCACCCATCTCAATCCATTCTCCATTATTTCATTCAACTGAAGAAGAAAAAAAAATGGATGTGTAGGACTATCCAATTGCTGTGATTCCCCTCCCTAAAGGCATCGAATGTTCGAGATCACATCCGTTCGTTCCATTTATTGGACCATGGGAGTGTATTAGAGGCTCCTCAGAACTTACTATCAAATGGTCTCATGGGTTCCTAAACCAGTTTGGGAATTATAGGACCATGGGATATGGTGTCACCATCTTTCACAACTGAGGTTTTTCTTTGATTGGTCTGGAAAGATGAGATGATGGACCATCTGGTTTCCCATCTTATGATGTGCATGATGGTCAATCAAAAGGTGAGATGAGATGTCTGTTTATTCCCATGAAGGTGGATGCCTAGTTGTTGAAGGTGTCAATGAATGTCATTATTCCGTGAGCTCTGAATGATTGAGTTAAATGATGCTTGCTTTCCCATTTAATATAATGATTGAACATACAGTGATGAAATTTCTTGGGTGGATTGTTATATACTGCTACATCGTTTGCCATATCATGGTCTGATGAGGATTTAAATTGTGACAAACCAGGCAAAAAAGAAGAAAAGAGTGGGCTACAAAGAGAAAGGTTGTGGGCTAGAGAGAGAAATGGTATGGGCTATGAGGTAAAAGTAGGCCAGATGTGCAGAGGAAAAAAAAGTGTGGGTTACATGGTGTATTCTTTATAAGAAAAATAGTTTTCAAAAATAAAATAATTTATTTTAAAAAGTAAATAAATATTTATATATGAAATTTATTTTTTCAAAAATGCTCATATGGATTATTGGTACAATGAGGAGTTTTTGCGACTTCTCATGCGTGCATCATCTAAAGAGCTTAATCTTTTTAATACTCGGTGCCAAGCCATCCGAGTTATGGTACAGTTATGGAGTTAATTAGGGTTTAATTAGGAGATTGAACCATTGGTGTTTACTAATGCAACAATGCGTGCAATGATGTGTTATATGCAATGCCCATGATAAGTTGTAGCTTAGGATGGATAACTTCGCCTTGACTCTCCCACTTACCAAAGTGGTAACCAATTAACCTAAATTCTGTATGGGCAGAATCCAACTATGCATGTCTGCAAGCTGCAAAGCATACGTTTGAACTGATTGGGTACTAAGTATTATATATGTAATGTTGTGTGTGCAATGAGGTGTTGGGTGCAATGCATATGATGAGGTGTTGCCTTGGCTGGATAAATTTGTCTTGACTCTCCCACTCACCAAAGCATAAATTAATCGACCAAAGTTTCTAATGGACAGGATCCGACTACATCGGCAAGCCGCATAGCATACGCTTGAGTTGATTAGGTGCATAATGTTATGTGATGAAATACTGATATATAAGATGAGCAGGGGGTTGAGAAGGTAATGGGTATTGCACAACGCTAATGTACAAAATACATGAAGCTGATTGAAAGTTAAATGTCGAGATGGACGGAAATGTCACAAGGGTTGAATCAAGCTGCTAGGATTAGGGTCTTGGTGGCTCAGGGGACTAGAGTTTTGCCTAGACTAGCTTAACCTGGAATATACTCCTTCCTATTACTCTCGCTTCTCCTTGGTGGAGGGATTGATGGGTTGAGTTAGCTCAAGAGATGCTCTTAGGATTCTTTAATGCTTGAATTGAGAAGGGGAGATGGCTATTTATACCTTTCAAATTCAATTTTTCTGCAATTTGTGAAAAGTCTAGGGTTAAAAAGAGAACGAAAGGCTTGTATTCAAAATTTTCACGTGGTGTGATCTGAATGGTTGGATTGACTGGTAAAAGTATGGTTTTGGCTAAGGGGAGGGATATCGGGGTCACTTCACAATTTCATACACTTGCACCTCACACTAGGGAGAACCCTACTTGCATTGGGCCTCTCCTGCCAGAGCAGGGAGTCTGCCACGTGGTCAGCAGTGTGTGGCTCCCTGCCTTGGCAAGTGGCTACCCCAAGTGTGTGGGAGCTCCAACTCCCTATGTTCTATGTTACTTCCTCTCTAGATTTTTCTTTATGGGCTTTGTGTTTGGCCTTCGTCTTGTTTAGACTTTGGGCTTAACTTGACTGGATGGGTTGACTAGGTAGCTAACTTAGTGAATTGACTTGGTGAGCCGAGTTTTGAGATTTCTAGGGATTAGGCTTCCAGGGTTTAAGTTTCTAAGGTTAGTGTTTGGTTAGGTTTAGGATTTGGTTTAGGTTTAGGTTTTAGGTTTCTAGGATTAATGTTTTTAGGGTTTGGTTTAAAATAGGCGAACTCCGTCCAACTTAATCAACTTGTCAACCTAGGGTGTGGTGTCTCCAAGTTGTCAGGGGTTTTACGTATATAATAAACTAGAGTAAATTTGATGTGGCATTCATAGTAGGAATACTAAATATGTATGGTAGTAATCCAGGATAAAAAAATAAAAAAAAAAAAAATTAAAAAAAAAAAAAAACTAGAATGTGGTTCTTAGGATTCTATGGTAACTGAAAGAACTTATAAATTATGAAATGCATTGTAAATCATATTCTGTTGTACTTGAAAGATACAATGATGTTATCTATAATATAGACATATAATATAATTAAAACTTACAAGTGGTTGGATATTCACTCTTAGAGAATGAGCAAAATATTGAATATCTAAGAAAAAATGTGCATGTCTCACTTTACAATATAAAGTAAATTTATAGTACTCAGATTGCTTTAAAGAAGGGGAATGACTCAGATATTTATTGATGAAACTCTCATATTAATTAAGCGCCACTTTAGTCATACCTACCTTTTGTAATAATCAAACTAGCCTTTGTTGTAGCATGAGTAAGACTTATAATAATAAGTCTAAAGTATAACTTTATTAAAGGATTACTCAGGAATGAAGTAACCGTAGTGGAATATATTAAGTCCAATTTGAACTTAGCAAATCTATTAACAAAAGGTATATCAAGAGATTAAATAAGGAAAACCACAAAAGAAATGGGAATAAGATTTATTAAGACATGATTTCATTCTTAATGGTAACCTTATCTAAGTTTTAAAATAAGGAAAGTTGAGTAATAACTCTTATAAGTCTTTGAACTATCTTTCATGAGATGAAACACAATTATCTTTGATAGATCTACATATGTGAGTAGAGTAGTAAGGCCATTTTTTAAGAGATTGGGATCATCTCTAAAATACTCATGAAATTAAGATACATAAAAGGTTATAAATATATAAACTTATAGGTCTATAAGTTATGTATAAATAGATATATCGTATGTGTCCAGTGAGTCATATAAGGTTTTTAATTCAAGATTGATTACTAAACATTTCACAAAACTTTGATACATATGTACTAAAATGAAGATTCAATTCTACAAGATACCTTTAGTTATACATCTATTCATATTGATTTGCCATTCATTCTTAGTAATAATTTTATTTTTGAAATTGTTGGGGATTACTTAGTTTTTATAAGAAGAATAAATTTCAAAGAAAATAAATAAATATATTATATATTAAAAAAATTTTAAAAATACTTATATAATTAATAAAGATGCATGGATTTTTGCCAAGGAAACTTGTGTTTAAATCTTTACAATGATGGTTCGCACTGCTAATGCATGCACATGCGCCTGTGGTTGTAGGGTTGCTTGGGTGTTTTTTGGCACTTCATTAGGCTTTATTTGTACTTCTCATGTTTGCATCATTTAAACAATCTAATGTTTTTTTACTTGTGGTTCAAACCCATTTAAGCCATGGTACAATAACAGAGTAAACTAAGGTTTAGCCAATAGTTTAACACCCAGACGTCTAAAGTTCTTGCCATAGTGTTAGTTGAGTATGCCGAACACATGGCTACACAGATGACATTGTGACATTTGATACACGTGGTAGCATTAGAGTGGAATGGGATATGAATGGTAGTTATATATGTTACTATGTGGCAATATGTTTTTTACTATTGTGTAATTATCCTTTTAAAAGGGACAGAAATAACTACTACAAGAAAAGTCGATTCATGACAAAATAAGATTTTCTATGCATAGGTATGTGGATGTCTTGATGAGGCATAAGAGTGTCTTTTCAGGAAGGACATCGTGTCCCTACAAGCTTTATGTATCCTAAGTATTATAGTCCAAAGATAAGACTTGATTATTCAAGCTACAACTTGAACCCCACAAATATGATATTTCATTTGATTTTTTTTTTTAATTTCCTCCATTTTTTACTACTTCCATTTTTTAATAGTATATAAAGAACAAGAGTGGATTGTAGGGAAAGGTGTCGGTTACAACAAAGAGAGAAAGTGTGTGTGTGTGTGTGTGTGAGGGGGGGGGGGGGGGGGGGGGGGGGGGGGGAGTTGTATGAAGGAAAGAGGGTGTGCAGGTGTTGGGGTCCAAAATAGCCTGATGTGTTGGAAGTCAAAACGACTAAAGGAAAGCTGGACCGTGTGGACACTAGATTCATGCGGGGAGGCGTCGAATCGCGACTTCCACATAGCTCCTGCCTCTTTCGAGGGCCTTTTTATTGGTGTTGGTACTTGAAGGGTGTTTGAAGTGGATTATATAAAACCATGTAGAAACAATTAAGAGCAGGAATCCAAACATTCCTAATCCTAAGAATGATTCATTGATCAGCATTCAGGGATTCAAGGGAAGGACCGCGGTTATAAAGAGGGAAGGGGTTAGGCACCCACTTTACTCTTACAAAAGTACAGTCTCTACTCACAGGACTACACAAATTCTAAGGATTAGTTATGATTCTTGCACTTTGATAATATGCAATGTGTGGGGATGATAATGTGTTTTGATGAATCATCGCTTTCCAATAATGTCTCGGGACAAGATGAATCTGTCTTTGATTCACGTACTGGTTGGCGGTTCTTAGAGTATGATGATATGTTGTGTGGGGGAGATGATGTGTTGAATGCACCCCGCTTCCCAATAGTGTCTTAGGACAAGATGAATCAGTCCCTGACTCACGTACTGGTTGGCGGTTAGACCAGTCAACTCGAGTTTTTGATGGGCAGAATCTGAGTTACTCGGTAAGCCTTAGAGCACACACTCAAGCCGATTAGGTAAAATGTTATGCACGAATGCTATGCGTATTAACTGGAATTTCTGATGGGCAAGATCCAATCAGATCAGCAAGCCATGGAGCATACTCTCTCGAGTTAGCATAAATGTAAGATAAGATAAATATAAATGAGATAAGCAGGGGGTTGAGAAAGAAATAGATGTGCACAAATGTATATGTAAGGTTGAAGAAAGCTAGCTAAAGATTGGACGCCGGATGGATAGAGGTGTCGCAAGGATTTGATCAAGTGGCTTGGATTGAAAACTAGATGGCTCAAGAGGCTAGAGTTGAGGCTAGATTAAACCAAACCCAGAGTAGGCTCACTTTCTCACACTCACTCTCCTTGGTGGAGGGATGGCTAAGGCTAAGACCAGGGCTAGGGCTAAGGGGAGGCTCTCTCTCTCTCACTTGGAGGGATAAAAGATGGATTGTGGTGTGATGAAAAAAAACAGGGGAGGGGGTTATTTATAGCATCCAATCCTGGTATTGTTGTAATTCCAGGTAATATGGGGGACAAAATAAGTTGTAAAGGCTGAGTTTTGAGATCACCACATGGCGAGATCTCAACGGTTAGATGGCTTGGTAAAAAGTTAAATAGTACAAAGGGGAAAGGATATCTCCGGAGGTGACTTTCCTCACGTGTAACAAAGTGGTAGAAGAGAATGGAAATAAGGCCCACACGAGACTGTCTCAAATGGAAAAGGGATGCCACATGGGTGGTGCCCACCACCCCTCCAGCTGGTGCTCAGACTTGACAGGGAGCACCCCCCCCCCCCCCCTTGCGGAGGGCTCCTACTTCGGTTTCTCTCAAATGTTTTCTCCCCTCGCTCATTTTTTAGCTTGAGCTATGGTTTAAGTGTGGGCTTGACTAGATGACTTAACAGGGTTGTGGGGGACTGAATGGGTTGACTAGGTGAGTTGACTCAGTGGGTTAACTCAAAGGGTTGACTCAGAGAGTCGACTCAAAGAGTTGACTCAGAGAGCTGACTCAAAGAATTAACTCGGGGAGTTGACTCATGGTCTAATTTTACGGGTCATAGGGTTTTAGGGTTGGCTTAGTTGGTCTAATGTGGGTTAAGTTGACTCGAGTTGGGTTCTAAGATTGGGGCTCTAAGCTAGGTTGATGTCTGGATTAGGGTTTGGGACTGAGTTAGGGTTTGGATTAGGGTTTAGATGGGATATGGGTCGCTATCCATCCTAGACGTCCAATCATAATCAACTTGTCGACCTTTGGTGGGGTGTCTACAGACTTTCGCATAGAGAAACAAACAGACGGATTAAAGAATCTACACACGAAAATCCACGTTTCTTCCGATCCTACTTTCAGTTTTTTTTCAGCTCCTTGCGGTGCTAGTGATTAACTGAGTCTTATGAAAAGTCGGTGTTCAGATGCAACTACCTTTAATAACCATTTTAGCTTATTGCGAGGAAACAGAAGATCCGGAACTAGGCACTAGCTACAGGGCGCACCAGTTGATAGGCTGACCGAAGCGAGGGGAAGAGCGGAGCTCCAACCTAACGAATGGATCGCATCGATAAATTGCAATAGAAAAAAGGGAGGTCGAAGCAAGTGGGTCCCAACGCATCAGGATGCACTGATCCACTCTAGTCCATGAAGTGGGGCCTACTCGAACACATGGCGAGTGGTCTAAAAGTAGACATGTGGACATACACCCGACCTAATAGGCCCAGCACATGGGTCCATGCTGCGAATCGGGGTCCACATCATCACCAATGAAAAACGGGCCCAGCCATGGCCAGCACGCCTGCAGCGTGGAGCAGGGGTGCTGGGGTTTTTGGCCCAGCTTGACCAAGCCCAGAGATTGATGTGTACCCATACCCAAAATGGATGTGCTGACTAATGCGCATTTTCCACTGATGTGCCAAACCAAAACTCGAAGCCAATAACAGATGCGCTGAAGCGTGTTACGATAGATGCATTGTAACTAGCTGACACATCCACCTTTAAATGAGATGTCACTTGGCCAGTCCAACAGGATGCGCTAGATTAAAATCGAGCTAATGTGTTGGGCACACTCCCTAATGCGCTACACGTATCAAGCCCTGATTAGTCAACCCTCTGTAATTCCCGCCTATAAATACCTCATTCACTCTCTTGTTCAAAGAGAGTGCACCACTGCGACCATTAGGTATTACATTGCTTACTCAGAATCCCCAAAAGCTCTTATCGAAATCTCATAACTTTGGTCGAGAACTTCAAACACCTCCAGAATCTTAAAAAATGCACGCTGGAAACTTCGAAATTCTCGTCGAAGCCTCCATCGAAGTCACCTCTTACAACAATTGTAGGTGCGAAGGTCACCACACCTCCGACGCACCCACAGAGTGAAGGAATAAAGGGTTAAACATCCCATGCATCCGACAAGGAGCCAAACTCACGTGCCGCGCCAGTCTCGCTGGGAACCTGGTGCAGCATCGATGACTGAATGAAGCACCAAGGAGCCTAGTGCATGTGTCACGCCAGCCGAGGCATCTGACTGGGAACCTGTTGCTAGGGCTGTCAACGGCTCAGATCATGATTTGTATCTGATCCATATTCGATCCGATCTAATCGAATTCTGGCCAATAATCGAATCAGCGGGTCAAATTTGGATCAAAGATTTTGATCCATTTAATAATCGGGTCGGATTCGGATCTACCTCGATCCGCTCCGTTAATGATCCGATTAAGCCACGTATAAAAGGAAAAAAAAACCCTAAATCCCTAATGCACTTCTCAAATCCATCCATCGTACCACTCTCTCTCTCTCTCTCTCTCTCTCTCTCTCTCTGCATCTTGCATCTCTGCACCTCTCTCTCATCTCTCTCTTTGCATCTTACATCTATGCATCTCTCTCTCTCTCTCTCTCTCTCTCTCTCTCTCTCTCTCTGCATCTCTCTCTCTGCATCTTGCATCTCTGCACCTCTCTCTCTCTCTCTCTCTCTCTCTCTCTCCTTCTCTGGATGGCCCGCCGGCTGCCAGAGACGAGCGAATGGGTGCCGGCTATCTCAGGCTTGAAATGTTAAGGAGACACAGTAACCCCACAATGGGTGGGTGGGTGGGTGGGTGGGTGCAACGTGTGACTAACCGTGTGTGTACGTTGCCTAGCTAAGAGGGTGGGCCCCACCATGATGTATGTATTCAAAATTGGATCGAATCATCTTTAAATCAGGTTCGGATTTGTAGATATTTAAACAGGTCGGGTTTGGATCGTATGCTTGCAATCCGAATCAAATTCAGGTCGAATACATATCAGATATATCCTTAATCAGATCGAATACGGATCATCACTGATCTAGTCCGCATCCGATCCGTTGACATCCCTACCTGCTGCAATGGCAATGATCGAATGAGTACCAAGGCTCCTAGCGCATCAGTCGCGCTAGCCAGTTCATCCGTGCTACACTCAGGCCCTTCTCTAACATATAGTCCACGCCCATGTGCTGATGTGTTGGGGCATTTATTGCTAGCACGTGTAACTCCATGCCCGGCTCTTCAACAACCCAACGCCTTGTCCAATCTATATGCGGTTCGATCAACTCCATTGCACAATTTATCTACCCATCGACTAAGGTTCTGGTCACCTTGCGGTATACCCAGAGCTGAGATTTCAGTTCCCTAAACAGATTGTGTATTAATAAAAAAAGTGCGACTATTACTATACAGCTATACTATCACCTTGATTCAATGCATCGCTATGTCAAAAGGGATTATGGTTTATCACCAAAGATCATGAAATCTTACATTTGAAACAACAACAAAAAGTCAATGCTAAGGACCTTTATCCTAAACTAATCAATGTACTACCTATTAGAATCGGTATCTACTGGCTGAGCCGTTCGAGTACATAGTTGCAGTCTGGTCTTCCCGAGGTCCCCGTTTCTATGGCGGGAGCAGGCTTAGTGTCGCATGACTTGGTTAACGCTCAACGGTACTCTCTCAGCTCAAATCCGAAACGACATGGGACATAGGCATTCTACTTGCCAACAGATAGTCCTATCCATACAAAGCTTAGCCTTGCCCCTGCGGCCCGTCCTTAAAGACTAAATCCCTGCTGATATTGTCTTTTACCTTTTAATCAAGGTTTATGTGTATGGTGTAATTAAGAGCTCATCTCGGACTATACTAGAATGTACAAAACATGAAATCTCTGGAATAAAATATCCTCCTTGCGTCAATTCTCTTATATGCTTGTTTATATTATTTATAACTGCTTATAAATCACCAACACCCTAGTAAGAATACAAAATGCAAATCAACATCCGCTAATTTTGTTTAAAACTTTGTGTTAACAAGCAAGCTATATGCAAAGAGCAGGGAGAGAATGACTGTAGGCTAAAGAGAGAGAGAAAGAGAAGAATGTGCCCGTTATGTGCAAAGAGAAAGAAGATAGAGGTAAGGGTTATAGGGCTATTCACATCGAAGACACAGAAACAATTGGATTACTTAAATTATCTCTTCTTATGCTCACGGTATCTTCAAATGTACTTCTAAAATTTAAAATTCTTAGATTTTGAAAGACTGTCTAAAAGAGTAAAAATGTAAATGACTTTGCACATGGTACTAATAAGATTGAGTGCTGGGCAGTAAATGAGAAGTGTTCTTCGCACTGGAGTCATTACCTGAGCACCAATTTGGATGAACGGTGATCACATTAGAAGTTCAAACCTAATCCAGTAATCGGGTTCGCATTGAGTTGGGTGGGCCATGCAGCGTATTTTATGATGAAATACATGTCTACGTGGAGTTCGAACACTATTTTGGCAATTGATGGATTCCACCAAACACAACACATGATCTATGATGCATCGAGAGACACAATCACAACTTGTTTGGCTGAGTAAAGAAATTAACCATCTGAAATCCAATCCGACAGGAGAAATTTGTGGGGCCCACCTTTTAAATTTAGTTGTTGATGGGTGCACATCAATCAAGTGTGAGTAGATGACAGGTCCCTCTCAAAACCACCTAACAGCGTACTTGATCGTTACTCCTTAAACATTGTCTGTGGTGGATTCTAGTGTCCAGGTGTTTTCGGAAAAAAAGTGAAATTATTCAATTATTGGATAAGCATGGCCCACTCAATGAATGGTTATGGTCACTGAGATAGGCCCATTTATGACCGTAGGAGTACAAAACAGTACCCAAAAATGGTGTAGCTCATTTACTGATGGGAAGAATTAAGTGATGCTGAAGCTAACACTATTTTTTTTTTTTTTTTTTCCCTCATTTAGGCACGCACTTACACCCACCCACCCACACACACACCGCGGTGGATTTTCACCACCTATGAGATTCGAATCTGAGACCTAGTGTTGAAACTCTTTAGAGTCTACCACCGAGGCACATTTCAACCCTGAGGTCCTAGTATCGTTTACCAGCGTGGGGTGGCTAACATTGAAGTGTGACTAGTAGCGGGGGGTGCGTGTACTAATAGTGGGCTGTGTGTACGACCCAAAAATAATAATAATAATCCTTGACCAGAAGATATGCTTAGCATCTTGGATTTTCAGTTTACACAAGCGGTTTTAGTGATCCAAACGGATGATCTCTGATGGGCCACACCACAGATGAACCATGCCATAAAAATCTTTGAGATAGGAGGATCCTGATCATTCAATGTTTGATCTTTTTGTTTATGGAACCGTCATTTAACCGTCCATCTAAACTGGGATGCTAATTTTTCGTTGCCTGACCAAGTTTGGTCAGTCATGACCGTGGGGCCCACCTTGATTTTTGTGATGTATACACGCAAAGTTCATCTGTTTTTCCAGCTCATTTTAAGACGTGAGCCAAAACTGAAGTAGATCCAAATCACTGGTGGACCCCAATACAGGAAACAGTGGTGATTCACCCTAAAAAACTTCCTGTGTGGTCAGACAGGATCAAGCTAATATTTGTACTTTCCCTTCATCCAGGTCCACCTTAGATTTGGATCTGCCTTCAGCTCTGGGCCACGTCCTAAAATGAGCTGGAAAAACAGATAGAGTTTGTGTGTATACAGCACATGGATCAAGGTGGGCCCCACAGTCACGACCTGACGGAACTCTCACTTACCTGCTTGAATCCGCTCCCATTTTAAGGCATGCCAAGAGATAGTAAGTTGCTGTTTGGGTCTTTAAGTTTTTACAACTTGGGCCACTGTTTATAACTTCAATGGTCCAAATCATTTATGTGATGGGTTCCGTAAATTCTAGAAAATATCACCAAGTGGAAATGTCCTGACCCTTTCAATAGGTGGCCAACAAAGAAACGGCTGAGAAAGAAGATAATACTCCCAAGGCTTCCAATTCAACTTATAAAAGCCCAAATATTTTGCAATTCAGGGAGATTTTGGATGCATGGACCGTCTACAGTTACTCCTTTAGACCGACATTGATAGAGACATGACCCACTTGTATGAATTGAACACCCGACCATACTGTACAAATACAATGAGTTCGTTTTGCCTCTGTCACGGTCAGGATCCAGCATGTGTCACCTCCCACCGTGGCCCACTTGCTGAGTGGTCCAATGATCAGAGCCACCCATGTTGTGTTCGGGCCACATAAGGAACTCACATGTGGAACGGATCATTTTGGCCATTAATATTTGTAGATGAAGTTATAACAATTAGGAAAGAAAAAATCAATGGCTCACATTTAACTTTAAAAAAAAATCAAAGGTTAGGACCATCACTGAAGCATAATTATGAAAAAAAATAACTAATTTATACTTAGATATGAGAGTACGCAAGGTTCGAATCATGGGACCTTCTGAGAATGTGGTCCCAATGGGTGGCGACATTCATGAAAAATAGATCGATTTTAGAGACTCCATTTCTAAATTTCTATGCCATGAATTTTTAAAAGCACCCTTCACTAGAAAATTGGTGTTTGGTTGTTGCAGCTTTGCGTTCGTCATCTCATATTAAAAAATAAAAATAAAATAAATAGAAGAAAATATGTTCACCTACAACATTGTATTTGTAAAATACTTTCCGATACAACGCATACTTTTCCATCAACATGTCACTTGTGTAGAACATCCGAGCCATGGAAAATTTTGGACGTATCATAAAGATCTACTGGAATGAAATCCAGAATAATTAGTTAATGAGGTGGACCACAATCATACATTGAACTAGATATCAGCTGTCCATTTTTTATGGATGGTGAAAATTTCCTGATGAATGGACCATCCTGGTTTTCAACTCACGTGATCCACAAGGTGTGACCCAGCTTTCCTATGGATCGGACGTTCAACAGAAACGAAGCTGTAGCTGTATGCGACTGTTTATATCTATAAAATAAAAGTAGCTTTAGAGCTTTTTAGAATATGAATATTTTTTGAAAACATAGGACAGTTTATCTTGATCATTGCAAAGCTATAATTTAGTATACTTTAGTTTGAATTTTGAAGTGGGTGTTGTCGTGTAATCAGGTGTGGACACTTTCTTTTTTTTTTACTGAATGACATCTATGTGCATCTTTCTTCATTTTAAAAATGAGATGTCTCCCACACTCTGGTTTATGAGATCTGGGCCATTCATTAGATGGTCCCCACAGTGTCGGTTCTGTGGCATGAAAAATCAGGCGGTACCATCATCAGGTGGGCCATGATTAAGAATAATTAGTCAGCAATCCACATTTGATGTACACGAATCACACATACGTGTCATTGAGACTGTCGTGATCTCTTTAGTTGCGGCCCACAAACTGTGGAAGCAGATTGGGTGGTGTGGTGTTGGGTGCTGTGGGGCCACCATGATGTATGTATTTTATCCACGCCATCTATCTCTTTTTCGGGATTATTTTAGGGCATGAGCCAAAAAATGAAGCAGATCAAAGTCTCAAGTGGGCAACACTGCAGGAAACAGCATTGATTAAACACAGCCTTATAAACTCATTGGGGTCACAAAAGTTTTGGATCAAGCTGATGTTTGTGTTTTCCTTCATTTAGGTCTATGTGACGTTATGAACAGGCCGGATGGCCATAGGAAGGATTTAAGGTGAGAGTCATCATCTCCACTGTATCCTATAGTATGGTCCTCCTGAGCTCTGAATTTGCCTCATTTTTTAGGAGATGTGCAGCGTGGATGTAAAACAAATACATCACGGTGGGGCATTCAGCGCCCAAAACCACCTAGCTAGGTGTGACTTAAGTGGCACCTCGCCCAGGCTCCCACCTGCCACAATGGGTAGGACAGAAGTGCTAATCTTGTAAGCTGGGTGCGAATCAAGGTGGGCACAACTCGGCCTGGGCTCGAGTTTGACTCAACTTGATCCTCGAGCCTAATTGTCCACTTGATCAAAAAAAAATTATTATTATTATTATTATATAATTTAAGGTATTTTAAATAGGTCTAATTCAAGCAAGTTGACTCAGCTTACTCGGTTCGTGTCGAGGCCTACAGACAAGGTTCTTTTAATCAAAGCTTACACTCGCTAACCCCACCCTTTTTGTAAATTGAAGAGATAATCAGAGGTGGAGTTAAAGGCTTCACGTGCAACGCCCAAAACTGAAAACCATACGGAAATATATGTGCGCCAAGTAGAACAGTTGGGAACACCCACCATTTGAAACCTCACAAATTATGTGGGATCCACCCTGATGTGTATATGCCATCTAATCCATTCATCTGACGCACCCCCACAGGACAAGGGGACATCCCAAACATCAAGCTGCTATAAAACTCCTGTGGAAGGTTTCGAGATGATTTTACACTGTTCATTACTGTGTGTTCCACTCGAGATGAAATCGGATTGCGTCCTGAGTTACTCAGGACGCTCTTATCGTACTGAGTAAACTCAGTTGGACCTACTGTAAATTTATGTGGTTTATCTACACCGTCCATCCTTTTTTCCAAGTCATTTAAGGGGTTGAAACCAAAATTGAAGCATATCCAAAACTCAGGTGGATCATACCACAGGAAACAGTGGGTATAATGATTTCCACCGTTGAAACCTTTCTACGGCCTGCAGTAATGTTTATTTGTCATCCAACCTGTTCATAAGATCACGCAAACATTGATGAAGGGGAAAAAATAAATATCATCTTGATCCAAAACTTTTGTAGCCCCCAAGAATTTTTCAACGTACACGCTCAATTCACATTGTTTCTTATGGTGTGATCCACTTAAGATTTTTATATGCTTCATTTTTAGTCTCAAGACATAAAATTATCTGTTGAGATCGATGAACGGAGGGGATAAAATACATAAATCACAGTGGACCCAAAGAGTTAAAGCGTACTGAGTTACTCATTACGCAATCCGCTTCCACTCGAGATTTGGAACAGCATGTTTTTGGGATCCATGTGAAAATGAGGCAGTGTACCTGATGTATGGTAGATATGATGCAAGAGTAACTGTAGCCCTGTGAATCAAAACCACCCAAACAAGGGAAAATATTTATATATATGATTGTCAATCTAGAAATCAGCTCCATATCGGGCTTTTACAGGGCAGCCGTGTCATTCATGGTTGATACCTGTACGAATCTGACTTACTCATGGGGCCGCGGGGCACAGATTCACTGCAACACTCTTGCAGCAACTTCGTGTGGTCAAAAGTTATGTGGGGCCCACCATGATATTGTTGCACAGCACGCCAACAACGCCGGTGAACTGAGATCCAATCTCTGATCTCACCCACAAACGATAAACAGGAAGAAATAATAACTAGAAGCGAAATTCAAATAAATCAACAGTCCACAATACAAAATTTACATCGAAAAACTCCAACAGGGGTAAAAAACTATGCATACAAAGTTCTACTATGAAGAAAACGAAGTTACAAGCAATATACTCACCTTCTCCGATGCTCTCATGCACAGAGATGACCCGTTTTACTAACATCTTTTTTTTTTCTCACTTTGGACATATAGAAAATCTAATTGCATACCCTAATCTTGAATTATACCCCATTTTATAGCATAACAAGGAAATTAGACTCAAAATAAGAAACCCGCGAAACAGTTCGTACACGGTCGGGTGCCCGATCAAGCTTGGTCGGGCACCCGCCCAATACAAAATACGTCCAGTGACTAACAAGAGAAAACACCCGAATTTCGGGCATCCGACCAACCATGGTCGGGTGCTCGCCCTGGGCATTGGGCACCCGGTACACTAACCATCGGGCGCCTGACTCTCTATGAAACAATCCAGAGACTTTTGTCTCCTCTGGGTGAATATCGGGCGCCTGGTCACTGACCGTTCGGGCGCTCGACCACCCCTGGCTGGCAATCCTAATGTGCTGGCTCCACACCTCAACAGATATTTTTGAGTAACGGACTCTATCCATCTGCTTTGCCACCTCATGTTAAGACATGAGCTCAAAAATGTAGAATCCGGATCCTTTGCTCATACCAAGTAGAGAACCTCTACTGCTGCCTCTTTCATTGGTCCACATCAGCCAAACAATACCAGTGCTCAACAAAGGATCCAAACTCAAAAATGTATCATATCCAAAACTTAAGTGAGCCACAGCCATAGGGAAAAGTGGAGAGGGAAATGCCTACATTAATCTAAAACCTCCGTTGCCTAACTAATGTTTCAATGGTGGATGTTTAATCCCCATTATTTTCAATTGTGTGGCCCACTTGAGTTTTGGATCTGCCACAAGGTCATGTTTTAACACGAGTTAGTCAAACGGATCGCAGGCAATACACCGCGGATGCCACATGATCACACAATAATCAAATTTTTTTAGTGGCAGATGGGTTGGTAGCTAGTAGGCACGAGCAAAGCATCCTTCTATGGGTTGTGAACACCTCATCTGATCTAGCATGATCCATGACCTAGATGGTCCCTGGCTGGGCCTCTTCAAAAGGACTAGGCTCTGTTGGGAAAAGCTGGTAGCGGAACGCCGAACACGTGAAGCAATGCGAAATCAAACAAGTAACAAGATGCAATCAATCACAGAAAAGCAGCCACCACAAGAGACTCCGAATTTTACGTGGAAAAACCCCAAAATGGGCAAAAAACCACGGCACAAAGTGATCCACTATGAATATCAAAAGATTACAGAGATTTAAAATTAAAAAAAACTCCAAGTTTTCTCTCACACACACATCTCCCCTCTTCCTAGAACGAATAGGAAACCTTGGACACCTTAGGATTATGCTCTAAGTCTGATTACAACACCTTAAATAGGAAGAAATCCGAAAATAGAAACACCTTGTGCAGTACTGCGGACTGCGCAAGAACTCCGCGTGCACAGCCGGCCGGTCGGCCTTCACAAAAAACAGTCCAGGGAGTTCCAGCCGACACTGCCTCACATCCGACCGGTCGGAGCCCATTGACGACCGGTCGGCCGACCGGTCTGGGCACCACAAAAATCTGTCCATGGGGGAGCTCTTCAACTGCACTTGGGTCACGCTGTCCGGCCGGTCGGAGCACCCAATTCATGCCAAGTTTGAAAACTCACCCCAACAAACTCCACCGAGGCTTCAAACATCGAATCAACACATCCTTGCAACGTCATCTCATCTTCAATCATAGCTCCACCGC
Source organism: Liriodendron chinense (assembly GCA_003013855.2). NCBI lineage: Eukaryota > Viridiplantae > Streptophyta > Magnoliopsida > Magnoliales > Magnoliaceae > Liriodendron > Liriodendron chinense. The sequence continues at coordinate 97,836 of PVNU02002444.1, forward strand.
TTCTCGTGCCACCATCGACCCTGTCATTGTAAATTCACGCCCTTTACCGCCCTTCTCATGTGGCCCTTGGGCACCTACCACATATGAGCAACCGTGGATCTCACCGCCATTCCTGCAGGTCAACTGTGAATGGTGCTCCCAATTAACATGTAAAGATGGTCACACCTCCGTGCCTTCATATACACGAGTGCCCCCTTCATCACTTCACAACAACGATCGCGGTCGATAAACACGGACACTTTCGCCTCGAGTGCACCAAGAGAAATCACATTCATCTTCATCTTGGGAACGTGTTTCACATCTTCCAGGACTCGTTCGACCCCATCGAACATCCTGATGCGCATAGTACCAACACCCACAACCTTATGAGCAACTCCATCTCCCACAAACACCGAATCTCCACCATACTCCCTATATGTCGTGAATGAACTCCGGTCAGGACAAACGTGACATGAAGCCCCTAAATCAAGGATCCACTCACTACCGTAAGATTCCTTACCAGATACAGTTAAAACTTCACTAAAATCGCCACCGTCCTCTACGGTATTGGGTCCATCTCCAGAAGAATTTTCATACTTCTCTTGCCTCAACCTGGGATTCTGACAATCCCCTCTCATGTGGCCCTCCTGGCCACAATTCCAGCACTTCACTTTAAACTTACCTTTGCCCTTGGCCCTCGATCCCGATTTCGAATATCCTCCATGCTCAGAACTTCTTCCCCTCATAACCAGTGCCTCTGAGGAATAACAAAAAGCCATGTCACCGCTTTTCTTTCTCATCGCCTTCGACTGGAGGGTTGAGATAACGGTCTCGACGCTTATGGTTTCCCTCCCTGTGCACACAGAGTCCTTGAACGACTCATATGAATCTGGAAGAGAATTCAATATGAAGCATGCTTGGTACTCATCCTTCATCGGTTCATCGATCTCCACCAACTTGCAAACCAGCCTATTGAACGTGCTCAGGTGGTCCTCCACCTCAGTTCCCTCAGCCATCCTCAAGGTGAACAACTGCATCAACACATACATGCGATTCTCTATAGATTTCTTGGCATAAACCTTCTCTAGCTTCGCCATCGTTTCAGTCGCAGTCTTCTCCTTCATGACATGATAGAGAACATCATCCGTAAGGTTTAACAGGATTGAGGTTCTAGCCTTCTTGTCGAGCCTCGTCCACTCATCATCTTTCATAGCTTCGGGTCGCTTTTCAAGAGCTCCATCAAGCCCTTGCTGAACCAGGAAGGATTCAATCTTCACCTTTCATAGCTCAAAGTTATTTTTCCCAAAGAACTTCTCTATATCGAACCTTGCGCTCGATCCCATCTTCTCGTCTCAGATTCGAATATACTCCACCCCAACTTTCGCTTTGATACCACTTGTTGGGAAAAGCCGGTAGTGGAAGCGAAACGCCAAACACGTGAAGAATGCGAAATCAAACAAGTAACAAGATGTAATCAATCACACAAAAGCATTCACCACAAGAGACTCCGAATTTTACGTGGAAAAACCCCAAAACGGGTAAAAAACCACCGCACAAAGTGATCCACTATGAATATCAGAAGATTACAGAGATTTGACAGCCCACAAGCAAGGAAACACAAAAAAACTCCAAGTTTTCTCTCACACACACATCTCCCCTCTTCCTAGAACGAATAGGAAACCTTGGACACCTTAGGATTACGCTCTAAGTTGGATTACAACACCTTAAATAGGAAGAAATCTGAAAATAGAAACACCTTGCGCAGTACTGCGGACTGCGCAAGAACTCCGCGTGCACAGCCGACCGGTCGGCCTTCACAAAAAATAGTCCAAGGAGTTCCAGCCGACACTGCCTCACATCCGACCGATCGGAGCCCACTGACAACCGGTCGGCCGACCGGTCTGGGCACCACAGAAATCTGTCCATGGGGGAGCTCTTCAACTGCACTTGGGTCACGCTGTCCGGCCAGTTAGAGCACCCAATTCGTGCCAAGTTTGAAGACTCATCCCAACAGGCTCAACACATTGCCAACCTATCTCAAAATCCATCATGATCCATAACCTAAATGGGCTGCACAAAAGAAGAATGAGGATTGCTGGGAAGGTAACACGGACCACAAAAACTTTCAAATGGAATATGGGGTCTATGTTCGCTTCCCCAAGTGTAGGGTTGCGATGTAGTAATAAACTCGGTAAGACCGAGGTCAATCCATAGGGACTTATGTAGGAATTCACAAACACATCAAATAGTTTCTATTGAGAAGCTAACAACCAGATTTGTAGGAGATTGATATAAGTAACAACTTTGAACTTAAACTGAAGTAAACAATTATAAAAAGGCACTAGGGGTTCAAGGATCCTCTTGTAGCAATCCTTGATGCTCAATTCGTGGTGGTTTCTCACTTTCTCAACTAGAATCGAAATTAAGATCTTTCTAGTCGGATGATAGAGCAGTTAAACCAACAATCTGCCATATGTAAAACCAATGTACATGATTCACTCAATGCAAGCTAGGACGAGCATACTCAATTGCATAAGTCAGTCCCAATTCCAATAGACTAAGTTCTTAATCATAACCATCACTAAGGCCTGTCACAAGACAAAGCTAGATTATGATTTGAACTTGATTCAAATCACATACACAATCCCATACATACCACAGAAATCCAGAAAATTAGAACTTTGGTAGGAAGTTCCCACATAAAGATCATAGTACTAGAGCGTACTCCAATTCCTCGGATCATATAGGTCTAGACTAGCATACAGCAATTAAGAACTCAAGCAATTCTCCCAAACATCCATGAGTCATCATAAGACTAAGAAAAACTACTTGGAACTTGTATTAACTTCAAACCATTGTTCATAAACATAAAATCCAACTTTAAAACCAACTTAAACGAATTGAAAACATCTTAGATTCATTACAAGCTTCACCTCTTAGCCCTAGCTAACAGGTTTAGTTGTTCATGATCCAAGGAAACATGAAACAACTAAGAAAAGCATAAAAATAGCAACAAACTAGGAGTTGTGGAATTCCGAAATCCACTTCCTCCGCCTCCCACCTTGCTCAAACTCTTCTAAGATACCATAGGAATGATCCCTAGGTGTCCTTTTATATTGGGAAGGCTCCGCAGTATCAGAATCTTTCAGAAATTGCGTAAGAGTACGCAGTGCGCAACAAATTTCGGGACTTGTAGAACACGCCTCATTACGCTGACGACCGGTCGCACGACCGGTTTGAGCTACTGGACGACCGGTCACATGACCGGTCTAAAAAACGCAGAAAGTGTCCAGAGAGTTCTGAAATTTTTCACCCCAGAAAATTAATTCAAGGACCGGTTATATGACCGGTCGCAGCAGTGGACGACCGGTCGCACGACCGGTCTTAGATAGTCCAGAGAGCTGTGGCCACAGGGCCCCTCTGTTGAATGTGCTGACCGGTTGGACGACTGGTCTTGGGTGTTCTCTTCTGCTTTCTTTTTTCTTTTCTTTGACTTCTTTCTTTCATCTTTCGACACTTGGTCTTTTGATCTTCTTTACTTCTAAATAGTGTCTTTAAGTCTCTCTTTGATGATTCCTCTTTCTCATTCCTACAATCACATATCCATGCATTAGACTAGTCTACAAATCATGAAAACCTTGCATAATGAGTGATGAATTGGGGTTAGAATATGCACAATTAAGAGCTCAACAGTCTACCTTGTTGTCTATATGTAATCCAACCTGGTCATCGGGTCTGTCCCACCGGGATTCAGGGACTTTATAAGAAATCAAAACATTCTAAAATTTAGGTGAGCCACAAGATTCTACATACAAATGAATCTGATTTCAGGAATTTGGCAAATCAACAGCAGATCCCACTTTTGGGGCAGTTGGCAGTTGGACAGGAGGATTTAAAAGTCCTTAGAGAAAAACAATATTAATTTTTTATCTTTTTTATTAACGGTTGCATCCTCCAATTTACAAATGATTTTGAAGAGTGCCAATAAGTAGTTCTTTCTGGATTGTGTCCTGGGTTGTTGAATTAAAAGACCCCGTCTCACCTTTGAAGGTGGTGAGAACAAGGATTTGGCAAATATGTGAACTTGTCAAATTCATGAATTTACATTGACAAATTAAGTGAATCCCTTAATTGATTACCAATTTACAAATCAAAGCGAGTATAAATATTTACTGCAAAGACAACTTTTTTTACTTTTCAGATAGTACTTAAGAGCCTGTTTGGATGCTGCCCAATAAATTACTTTTAACTTATATTAAGTAAGTTACTTTTTTCAACTTAAGCTAGTACTTAAGAGCCTGTTTGGATGCTGCCCAATAAATTACTTTTAACTTATATTAAGTTACTTTTTTCAACTTAAAGCTAGTTTGGTAAATGTCATTGTAAAAGTAACCCATGTGATGGAAGTTATTATTCATTATAAGACTTTTGTTCTTGCCTTTTAACATTTTACCTTTCTACCTTTCTCCGTTGTCTTTCCATCTTGTGGATGTCATTATCAAAGGAGGCTCTACATTGTGGATGGTCTGCATTGAAGGTGAGCCCCACATGATGGATAGCCCATATTAACATAGGCTCACATAATATATGGTCTACATCAAGGTTGGGCCCAAATGATGAATAGCCCACATCCAAGGCAAGACCTGCATGATGGATGACCGACATTGAAGGGGGGGGCACACAATGGACAGTCCACATGAAAGGTGGGCTCCATGTGATGGCTGGTGGACGTTGAAGGTGGGCCTCATACAATGGCAGTACACATCAAAAGTTGGCCCTAATGTTGAATGACCCACATCCACAGCACAATTGATAGCCCACATTGAAGGTAGGCCTACACGATGGACAATCGACATCAAAGGTGGGCTGCACGTGATGGGCGGTGGTTATTGGAAGTGGGCCCCACATAATGGATGGTCCAGATCAAAGGTTGACCCCTGATGATGAATAGCCCACATCCAAGGCAGGCCCCGCATGATGGACGACCTACATTGAAGGTGGGGCCCACATGATAGACAATCCACATTAAAGATGGGCTCCATGTGATGGGCGGTGGATATTGAAGGTGGGGCCACATGATGGATAATTTATTTTGACGGTGGGCCCCATAAGATGGATGACCTACGTTGAGGTGGGGCGCACATGATGGACAGTCCACATCAAAGATGGGCTCCACATGATAGGCAATGGATATTAAAGGTGGGCCCCACGTGATGTACAATAACATTGATGGTAGGCCCCACATGATAGATGGCCCATATAAAGGCGGGCCACAAGAGAGCAATTCACATTGAAGGTTGGCTCCTAATGATGAATGACCCACATCCAAGGCAGGCCCCGCTTTTGGCCCACATGATGGATGGTGGTTATTAAGGGCAGACAGGACAAACTTGAGGGTGTGATGCTGGAAATCAAATGAACTTTCTTTTTTTTTTTTTTTTTACTTTTTGGTTGACAAGTATGTTGTTTACCAAACACACTTATCCATAGAATAAGTAGAAACCAAGGTAAGTTACTTGAGCTATATGTAACTTATGCAAAGTAACTTACTATCCAACCGTATTTGCCAAACTCTTGAGTTTATCTGTGATTTGGATTTGAACCAAATCCATGGACTTTTAGGTGAGAAATAGGCATATAATTAACAATTCATCGGCAAAACAAAAACATGAGAGATTTTAACTTCATCCATTTCATAAATCCCTGTCCTTAAATCCTTCACCTCGAGCTAACATGCAGCAACCAACTAAAATAAGTCCTAAGGACAAGTCCCTTGGGTCCGTTTGGATTGTAAGTTACTTATCATATAAGTAATTTATCATATAAGTAACTTATCTTGGTTTCTACTTAATTAGTAAATAAATATGTTTGGTAAAGAACGTGCTTATCAACCAAAAAGTAGAAAAGCATGTTTGTCTCCAACATCATTGATCAAAGTCTTTTAGTCCCTGCACATCTACCACCCATCATTTAGGGCCAACCTTCGGTGTGGATTTTTGGTTGTGGGCCCCGCCTTTGATGTGGGAAATACATCATGTGGGGCCTACCTTGGATGTGGGTCATTTGCACCATTCTTTATGTAGGGCCCACCTTTGATGTTAGTCATTCATCAAGTGGTCCCACCATCAATATCCATCGCCTATCATATGGAGCCACCTTTAATGTGGATCATCCCAAATGTGGGGCCCACCTCTAATGTGGGTCGTCCATCATGCAGGGCCCGCCCTATATATTGATGTAGAGGGTGTGGCTGACCTCTACATGATGAGGTTAGACCAAAGGAAGGACCAACGGAAGACCACCAAGAAAGGGTGGAGAACAATGAAGACCACTTAGAAAAATACCTCAGCCGATCGGTCGGAGCCATCTGGAGAACAGTCCAAGCTCTCTAGATTGTTTGGGCTAAAACCGAACTGGTCATCTAATCGGTCGTGCATCTTGATCGACCGACTCCGACGGTTCATGACCGGTCGAGCTTTGCCTCCAGAGGGTTGTTGAACTCTCTGAACTGTTTTAATCTGTTTCCGACCGGTCGGCCAATGCCCAAAAACTCCCACGAACTTTCTATTTTTAATTTCCTTTTCAGTTTTATGAGTTGTTTTTCTTTCCTTTTGCAAGTAGGACACATAGGCTTCGAAGCTTAGGGTTCGGTTAGTATAAATGAAGTGTTATTTTCATTTTTAAGGATTATTGAAGATTTTTAATATAATTTTTCAGAGTTTTCTCTGTTTTGGCTCATGTTCTTTAAGTTGCCCCTTGAGAAATCAAGCAAGATCGAGTTGTTTGCTCGATAGATCCGTGGATTCGGATTAATTATCTTCTGAGAAAGACGGTGATCGATCTCGCCCCGCCTTTAGCTACGCCAGATATGGGCTACTCATCATTAGGGCCAACCAATGGTGGGCATCAATGACCACTCTTTCCTAAGGCGCGGTCTATTTTAAATTGGATTCTGTTTCATTTTTGGGATGGACCAACAAGGGTGGACGGTGTGGATTTCATGTGCACAGCATGTGGCCCCACTACCCAGTGGGCCACTCAAAACTAGTTGGAAAAACAGATGAATGGCATGAGTAAAACACATCACACTGGGCCAAGGAGGTTTCAATGGTGTCATCATTATCACTACTACTTCTTGATGTGGAGTCCACCTGGGGTTTACATCTGCCTCACATGCTTGCCCCACTCACATCCATTCTAGATGGATGGCGTGGATCGAATATATCACAATGGGCCCAGCAAGCTGGATGGTCACGTCGGTTGGGTAGTTGCCATGAAAATCAGCACTTTTACAACTATGGACAAGCACCTCTTGTTGCAGCCGGTGGTAAAAAAGTAGAAAAGCAAAAAAAAAAAAATGCTAAAATACTTACCTGATTTTCAACCAGTAATGGTTTATTAACCAAACTTGCTTATCTCAAATAAGTTACTTAACTGCTGCCATCAGCAAGAAAAGTAACTTACTTGGTGGTATCCAAACGGGTCCTTCAAATATGAAAGATAAGTCATTCCGAGTCATCGCTACCAATCCTTTCATTCCTTTGGGTGGGACGGGTCGGTGGCATGTGCAAGGAAGCTCATTGATTGCTCAACCATCTCTACGTCAAGATCAGCTTTGGACAAGAGAAAGGTCTTATCGAGCTGACATCATAATGTCAGACCCATTTGAGGTGGGTCTGCTCATAACATTCTATTAGTTTGACTTTTCTATCTATTACATGTGTCTACATTACTTTATAGGTGGTTACTAAGAACTTGTGCAGAGGGTTGCATGACCTAAGTTTACTGTTAGTCACACGACAATGTTAGCTACCCCCAGTTGAGAATTCATACCAAGACCTCAATGTTGAAACCAGGTTATCTTCACCTGCGGCTTAGGGTGTTCACCTAAGTCCAATACTGCTGAAGGCAGGCTATCCGTAGCTAGGGTTGTAAATGGGCGGGGCGAGCCAATTGGGCTTTCAGGATGGGCTTGGGCTGGAATACTAGGCCTGATGGAAGGGCCCAAGCCTAAAGTTCATACATGTTTAATAATTGAGCCGGATGCAGACTTTGTTTAAGGGTCCATCAGCCCAGCCTGGCTTAGCACATTTAACATTTCAAACGCGTTTTTGTCATGTATCACACATGGCGTGGCAAAGTTAATTAACAGAGCAGATCTTGCACAGAAGTAGGTTGTTGTGTTCAGCCTGTCATGGGCCTAGGCTGGGTTCACGCCTATATTTTAGTTTGCAGGCTGGACTTGGACAGGGCTGGGCCCGTTGACAACCTCACATATCCCTGGTGGAGCCTGCCTAGCATGTTCCTCATGCCTTGATATCAACATGGCTAGAACTAGATTATTTCTTTGAGTTTTCTTTGTGCTAAAATCTCTACTGATTGTGTTTTTGCTTGGTGTGGCATGTTTGGTTTACTTTAACGGGCGTAAATTGTAATATGGTAGTGTGATGGTGTGGTTTTGGTACAAAATAACCAATGATTTTTATTGATATGAGAAGGGAATTGCATACATTCATTTGCTCTCTTTTGTATTTAAAAACAAATGGAGATTTCTCATATAGCAATGAGGTTTATTGTATCACTATAATCTGATCCATTCAGTTCCATCAATGAAGCTTAGGGAGATGAAGGGCTGGGCCTCCTCATCTGTCAGTTCTCTTGACCATGGAACTCTTCCTGCATAGTTTGCACCTGGCCCAATGCATTTGTACTGCCCATAGAACACAGTCCTGTAATAGAAAATACATATCAATTTCAGTAAGTGGCAATAGGCTGGGCTTGAGAGAATTTTTTTAGGCCCATAGGTTAGTATTGGGACTTGATTTAAGGCCTGATTTAGAACAATCCAAGCATATGTCTGTTCTTAAAGCTTTTCTATCAAGGCCCACTGCTGGTCCAAGGCCTATCCTATGAATCCGTAGGGCGCAGGACTGAATTTCAAACCCATTTAATAAATGGGCCTACTCTTTTTATGATCAAGCCGGAAACAGAAGCTTCAAAACAGTGTCGAGTTAGACGTACTTCAAATCAAGGTTAGCTTGCTTTGTGGCAAAGTCCATCTAGTGAGTGTTTGGGTCAGCTTAGAAATGTGGTTGTGCCCGGTTGGCTCAGTTGAGCCCTGTGTCAGGTTGGGCTTGGGTTGAAGAATTTTAAGTCAGGTCGGGCCACAGGGCAATGTGTCGCGGGTGAATTTTTGACCTTTCAGTTAACTGGTTGGGCTTGGGCTGACCCCAAACTGATCCATTGCCACCTCATAAGGTGTATTAAGCATTTCGTAGTAACAGAGCATCAGGTGCATAAATAATACCCTAATTACTGAAGTCAACTATAATAATGTATAGGCGGCCATTATCAGATGGCTAGGATGTTCTGATCAGTGCATTTTTAACCAGTGTCCCACCTGATCCATTTGAGAGAGATTTAACTTACGTTTCCCTGGTGGGGTCACCCCAATTGTACCAGCCGGTTGGGATGATGATGTTGTCCATGTAGGTGGAGGCAAAGACCACCCTAGAGTAAGAACCCCAAGCCCTCCCCAAGTAGAGGGCCCCTGATCCAGTTACCTTGCAGTTCACAAATGAGAATCCTGTATCTTCCACAGCACTATTCCTTCCTTGGGCAGTGAGGGCTCCATAGTTCTGAGCAATTGCATTCACATGGCATCCCTGCCAATAGTATAAAGATAAATAAATAAATATCAATTTTCAGTGAGAAATGCTCAAAACCAATCAGTTGGACTATTAAGCTACATCTGATGGGACCGGCGAATCAGTTCCAAACCATCATGAGTACATGACATTAACCCATCCAATAGGTTAGGCCCACTATGAGGACCATCTGGTGCAAAAATTAGCCTGGTTCACTAATTAGGTAGGCCACCACATAGAAAATAATGGATAGACACTGGTATTATTATTATTATTATTATTATTATATATATATATATATATATATATATATATATATATATATATATATATATATAAAGGCGTTGCCCACCTAATGGTGGGGCAATTTTTTGAATGGGTTGGATGTTGCATGAATATGAGCGGATGGAAACTTTGCGTTGGTTGGACAGCAGATTAGTGGCCCGACTGGTTGGATGAGCAACTCTCAATTTTAATTGGTCTCTTTAAGTAAAGAAAAGAATATGATGGATTAGGTGTATAACCTTCTCTCCTTAAACATCAAAGCAGGTGCATATGCTCATTGATTTAGATTATCTAAGTGATGGGCCATTTCATGAATGAACCTCGCCTGAAAACCCACAACGAACCAAACCTTCTAATGAATTGTTTTTTTATAAATTGTTGTACATATCTATTTTTATAATCCTAAATCGGGATTATTGATTGGATGGTTAGAAGTCTCGAATTGTTACAATCTCAAGTGGTGGCCCAATGATTGGATGGTTCTGATTGGCAGGCATCCACTGATTTGATGGAAGGGATGACTAATACATTGAATATTGAAGGAACTGCAAGTTTCTTTGGCATGATAGTGAAGGAATGGGCATGAAATTGCAATTTAGTTGCTTTCAAGTTATACTAGAAAGGGATGTAACTGCAGTCTAATAGCTCTTCCTCAAAATGACTACTTGGGAAGTCATTCCATTCATATCATTTCCTCTCATTTAAACTGAATGTTTGCAATTCAATTCACTTCTGCATTCAAACGTGCCCTAAGGTACTGTTTGGACAAGAGGCAGAATGAGAACGAAAAATGAAGTACTAACCATATCAAGAATATTGGAATTTCTTCCAAGAGTAGAAATTCCAAAATTCCTGATTAACCGAAAGAAACTTTGACTGCATATGCTATGTTTTAGATTTTGAAAAGAAGAAAGCATTCTCTGTTTCTTTTCTTGAACAGCACACAAACTACAGGAAAAACCATTTGTTTACCTCAAACAGTGAGAGCCCATTTCCAAAGATGAAATCTACGGACCCTTCGATGTAGCAATCTTTGTAGTAATGCCGACCCAGATGATCGTAGAGTGTATCCTGTGCACCCAAGAATCTGCAGCCTAGAAGGGCTGCTGTGTCTCCTGATATTCTAAATGCAACAGCTTGCTTTCCTGCTGCCCCTGGTGCTGGAACTGGGGTTGTGTTCTGCCAATGCAAATAGAATAATTGAACATTCTAAGAATCAGTTCTCTAACCAAAATCCAGAACGGAAAACATGAAATAGTGAAGAATATGACCTTCTTTTATGAAAATCATACTGAGAGGGGTTGATAAATCTTTGTCATAATCCTGCTAAGGCTAATTATACTCGCTGCCCCAAGTGCCTGCTGGGCACATTCATGCAAATCTAGGTCATTCATTGGGCAGGCACGGCTGGTTATGTGCCCTGGCCAAAAGATAGGCTTGTCTCCCCATTAGGCAGGCCACCCAAGTACAGAAAAGAAGTGGGTGATAAAAAAAAGGACCAACAGTCCACACTCATTGCAGAAAGTGTTGCCCACCTGATGAGAAGACCAGCCTTACTTTTCGACTAGGCCACATCCACAATGTAGCCCGCGATGGACTGATTGTCGGACACGTGCACCTCTGTGCTTGGCCTTCACATTTCTCATCTCTGTAATATCTAACTATCTTATTGAATTCTATTCCAATTGAAAATAGCATATGGCTCCAAAAAGAGGATGGCATGACAAAACAAGGAAATCATCACAAATGCTGATCTGATTGAGAAAAGCATATGGATTTCAAAAACGAATCCCAAAATAGTATAGCTTTTTCATTTCTTCCTTGCTAGGAAAAGAAAGCACAGCCCAATAACAGAAATTCAACATCACTTGTATCAATTAATGTAGCTAAAAATGTCATATGAACTATACGACTTCATTTAGTACTTTTCCTTTCATTTTACCTTAAAAGTGATATTCCTGGCTATGAAATAGGGGGAATTTACTGCAAATGTTGCAGAATTGAAGGTCCCAATGGGCTGCCCTTTGGGCCCTAATGTCTGAGCTGTGTCTCCCCATTGAACTACTGTCACATCTGCTCCTGCCCCCTCAATCGTTATGAAAGCTTTAAATGGAGGAATATTCACCTTCTCCCTGAAATTTTTCAGATTTCGAATCAAACCCAATTCATATTTTACCAATTAGAAAAAAATAAAAAAATAAAAAAATAAAATTAAAAAAAAGGAGAGACTATCTACCCACACCCTAATTGATTGGCACAATAAGGTGGAGTGGAAGGAGGGGCCCCTCCCAAGGACCGAGTAGAACGGTCCTGTTTAGTTCATGCAGTTCTCCTGCTGCGGGTTAGAATGGCAAGACGCCAAGTTGCTTAATTTCCTCCTTCCTTTAGTAGGGTTATGCAATAGATGAGGCAGCATCACGAAGTTCCATGCTTTGTAATTATACATGTAAAGACATGATTTGAGTTAGGCGAGTCGAGTTCATTTCCACAGTAGGAAGATAGAGCCCGCCTGGCGCCATGCTAATTATCAAAATTCAACGTTTTGGAACCACAAAAAATAAAAAATAAAAAGCTTATCAGCATGGGCCGGATAGATAGGAATACCATCAGTGGATTTTCATACTTAACCTCTGCTTTTTGTAATCCAAGTAGTACTGTTGTGTTGCCCAAAGTGGAAAGAGAATTGCGTATCTATCAACAAAGGAGGGGTGGATGCCAATTCTCCAAGGGGGGCGTTTGGATTGTAACTTACTTAAGATAAGCTACTTATGCCTTAAGTAGCTAATCTTGATTTCTACTTATCAAGTAAATAAGCTTTTTGGTAAACACTGAACTAGTCATTTAAAAAGTTAGAAAACCATATTTTGCTTCCAACATCACTTAAGTATTTATCCCTCAAGTTTGTTTGGTTCAACCTCAAATTCACTGTCCATCATGTGGGACCAACCTTTGATGTGGACTGTTCATTCGTGGGCCCCACCTTTGATATGGGCCCTAAAAGATACAACAAAAGGTAAAAAAAAGCATATTATGCTCTTCCAGGTAATAAAAGTGCTTTACTTTTGGGAACATTGAAAACCTCATAAATGAAAATGATTTCTATGAAAATCTACATTTTCATTGTTTGTGACCTAAAACATAACTGTTGAAACGGATTATAATTATTACAGTTTCTGGAAATCAATATCCGTGAGACCTCTCATGCTATTTTACCATTAACCTTTTAAAATTTCCACCGAACTCAGTCTCGCAAAACAAACAACCTGTATTGGATTCATATGTAGCTTTCCCTACCCATACGATTTTGCCTGGTTTTCCATATCCATATCTTGGATTCTTCTCATCCAAAGGGACCATTTTCATGATAATTTCCAAGAGAATGAACATAAAAAAAGAAGGAAATATACTCTACAAAATTCAAAGCATTGAACGGAAATAAAATTTAAAAAAATAGAAGACGAAATCAACATGTGTATGAAATTTCAGTGTTTAGAATAAGACCCAATTCCCATAACATGGATTCCATGGCAACACACAAACTACAGACAGAGCTAATCACCTCCGTGAAAATTCAATACTATGGAACAAAACGTAGTTCTCTTTGGCAAAGAAATGAGTGTCAAAACCAATTTAAGAATCTCTACAGAACAAAGGCTGCGTTTGGATGCACTGTTCTATTGGATTGAATTGTGATTATCAGTTTGGAAAAGAGCAAGTGACCAAATTGGTATTCTTAATATGGAGGCAGCCTCCAAATCGTAATTACGGTAATTAGAAGTTCAAGTTGAATTGAATCCAATTACAATTTGAGGGCTACTTACATCACTACAATTTGATTATTAACTATTGGAAACTATCACAATTCGATTCACTTATGCATCCAAACGCTCCACAGATACATGAACTTACGTGTAAACTCCTGCATTGACTTTAATCATGACTCTCACTGAGTTAATAGAAGGAAGCGAATCGATGGCGTCCTGAATAGACGTGAAATCTCCCACCAATGGGTTCTCATCCACGGTCAGAGTGTAAGAAGGGAAGAGCTTGTTCTTTGCAGTGGAGAAGAGGGAGTGTCTGAGGGTCCCGACGAATCTGACCCACCTCATGAATTGCTGTTCTGCCAGTTGGGTGTTAGTCAGATTGGCCGGAAAAGGCTTCCCCGGCCGTTTGTTGGGTCGGATTCCTTTGGTGTGGCAGAGTGTTTGGCTGCAATGTAGGAGAAGAAGGACTATAATACAAGAAGTATATAGAAATTTTAACATTGAGACAGAGAGACTGAGAAGATGAAGAAAGAGAAGTAGAGAAATCGAGTTCAAATGCAGAGAGAGAGAGAGCTCTACGTGAACTGCTATAAATCTATTTCTTCTATGGTGAAAAAGGTAGAGAAGCTACGATACTGCTAGCTGCAAAGGACACGCGGACAGTCCAATCAATGGATCTGGACTATCCACTAGGTCCATTCCACAACTAATGGACCACCGTCCAGAACTCACACTGATCGGATGATTCTGACCATCCGATCAATAGCATATAAAACGGGCGGTTGAGATTTTAATGGAAAGATAGGTTTGATTAACATTCTGAACCATCCATTTGCCAGATAAACATAGATTCTGATGTTCTCAAGGATCAATGTGATCAAACAATCATAACCTTCCAATCCATGCCCTAGAAAACAGACGGTTAAAGGAAGGATGACCAACTTTCAGATGCACCGGATCATCCAATTAGTGAAACTTTTTTGGTCACCCATGAGACGTGGGCAACCAAACGGACGATCCTGATCAATTGATTGGATGATCTCTTGGGTCCCATCATGGCTCTGAAAAACTAGGTGTTGGCCCCATGGTGGAACCCGAGGACTACCTTTTTGGGTGGTCCACTGACTACCAAATCTATCCAGTGCTTCCATTGGTGGGAAAAGAATCTGGCGGGAAGGAGAGTTCACGGGTTTCAGGAGGGAGGATCACAGGTGGATAATCTGGACCGTAGAATGCCACCTTGGGTTGCTTTTTGATAAAATACAGCTATTTTGGACTATATAATACATGTGTAATTTTGCTCTTTTCTTCTTTGTTCTGTTCTTTATGGATGCCCGTGATTGTCCACTTCTATGTCTGTGTGGACGTGAGAATATGTCCCATGCGGCACACTACATTTTGCGTTTGCCACAAAGTACTGCCTGTTGTAGGCATGGACTTCGATCCAACCGTCCAAATCATGGCACAGTTGGCCCTAATTTTCCTAGTCAGGCCATTTTGACCATCCAATTTTGTCCCTTGACTTTGTACTGCAGATCCAACCGTCCGCTTGATGGCAAAAGATTGGAGGTTAGCTTCCTTGTTTAGCGGCTAGATCCAGTGCAAAGCCTTGGTAGGTTAAGCTGAACTTACAATGGGTTGTATTGGGCCATCAAGATGCGTGCATTACACCCAATCCATCCATCATCCGTGCCTCCTCGTTTTATCCTTGCCTCCCAAAAAATCAAGCAGACCGAAAAGTCAGATGGACCATATCATGTAATATCGTGCCTAAACACTTAAAATCTCGTGGTGAGGCGCACCTGAGTTACGGAATGGCCTAATTTTCGCATTATCTATTCATCCTGGTGGGACCCATCCTCTGATTGGATTGGATGGCATATAAATAACAGTGTGCCCCCATAAATAATCTGGAAGGTTTTCAATGTTGGGTGTCCTCATTCCAACTGATCCTGTAGCATGGCCTCCCTGAGTTTTTGATCCGCCTGATTTTTATCTTCGTATAATAACATGAGGGCCCGCACACAATGGACGGATTGGATGTCATTCACACATCATGGTGGGCACGACACATTGAGTTGTACGTTGAGCTTAACTTACGAAGCATTCTAATAGATCCGGCCTTGTTTATCAGTGTGGTTTTTTGGTCAATGGCCATCCACAATGGAGCCCGTAATTTGGACGGTGCAGATTGTCCACCCCATATTACGTGTACGTTGGATGAGTTGCCACAATCTAGTAAGCAGTTGCAAACGCAAACCATAGCATACGCGATTTATACATAATTGCCTGCCCCGGGGTTGAAAAAAACCGCTGTACTTCAATGGGCAGGAGTTTAGAACCATTTTTAAAATAGTGGTGACTCTTAAAATATACGCATGGCCTACTTGTATAGTAATCAGACCGCTCAAATATCTGACACGAGTGTGGATGGAGGATAACTAAAATTTTATGGTGATAAGATAGTATTAATTATCTGATAGCTTCTATTAATTTGGACCACTCACTACATTACTTTTAACCATCCATTGATGGACATTAAATGGATGGTTAAGATTGCTTGCATAGCATTATTTTAACTGTATGATCCATTAACAAAGGAACCCTAAATTGGATGGTGTGTATAGCTGTACATGAGCTCCAGATGCTAGGAGGACGAGTCACCACCATTTTTTAAGGGTGCAAAACTAACAGAGCAGCGATGGTATAAGCATTTAGGCATGCATGAATGACGGACTCGAGAGGGAATATAAATGCACGCGCATGTGAAAGGGAAGAGGTAAATGCCTGCACACATTTATGAGAGCAGGCCATAGAGATAGACACGTGGCATGGGACACTAAGAGGCGTGCATCAGGTGGGCCATAGCTTTTAGATGACCTGGTTCCGACATCACCATGATCCACTTATCAGATGGACCACACATGAAGAAAACAATGGATGGTCTGAAACAGTTGCACAAACGACGCACATCCAAGTGCGGCCCACCTAATGACCTGACCACCCTGGGGCCTTGGACTAAGCCATCGCATTGTGGGGTCCACCTGATGTACCACTTGGGTTTGTCCCCCACGTGATCCGGATGACACGCCCAGCCGCGAGGGGAAGTGCATGTGGGCCCAGTAAATCACCCTCGAACCCACGGACTCGGATTCGGTATGACCCTCAATGCCCACCTAAGTACCAGTCCGTGCTGGAAAAAGCTCCGCCGGCTCCACCATGACGTTTATGTGTTTTATCCGCTCCTTCCATCCATTTTAATAACTCATATAGGATGAAGCTTGGGTGAAACTACATGAAGGTTTGAAAGGACTAACACTGAAGAATCAGTCGATGAGTTATGGTTAGAGGTGAAATGTCACTTGAGCCCATAGCTAACTAGTTCTTCCGAAAATTGGCTGGGAATCTAGGAGGAAAGTATTGTTACCGTGTGAGCTGCAAGAGTGGTACCAAATCAAGATAAACTCTAAATACTAAATATCACCCCCAAAATAACACAGGTCAATGTCAGCCAATGACATAATGGGGGATAAACTTCATCATCGAGAGGAAAACGGCCCAAATCACTAGCTAAGGCCCCTAAATGACCACTCAGTGATAATGAAAATAAAGGTGCAAAGACAATTAAAAAAATTACCTAGAAGCAATTAGCCTTGAAAGAGTGCGTAATAGCTCACTAATCGAGCAGATTTGCGCCGAAGATGAATGAGGCAAATCCAAAATTTAAGTGGACCACACCATAGGAAATAGCAAGACTGCACGTCTACCATTAAAAGCTTGATACAAAAGTTTTGGATCAAGATGATATTTGCATTTACGGTTCATCCAATTATGTGCGACCTAATCAATGGATTGGATGGAAAATAAACATATCGGTAGGCCTTAGAAAGTTTTAATGGTGAATGTTCAATCACCACTGTTTTCCTGGGGTGTGATCCACTTGAGATCATTTTTGGGATCACGTGCTAAAATGAGCTGTCAAAATGGATGGATGGCATGGATAAAATACAACATCTTGGTGGGGTCCACCGTCCATGTAGCTTTTCGAGCATTGACCAGTAGGTGGGTAGTGGAGCGGTCACTACCGAATCCCAATCCCGAACCCACGAGCCTACGTAGTTCGCATCTTTTTATCAGACTCTTCCAAAAGAGAAGTTTGGTACCCTTAAAATAAAAGAGAGGAGAATTCCAGCTCCAGCCCATCAGCAAATAATGGTTAACTGACGAGTTGGATTCCGTGTACGTGGGGCCCACTGATTGACGATCCAAAAGGACGAATATGATGGGCCTCACCATGGATGGGTTGTCCCCCAAAGATCTCCCAAATTTGAAGATCCTGACCCTTTGATACTGTGACCTACAAGTACACGGTAAAGCAACGGTCCTCATTTAGTCCCAAAGAAAGCCACCTATTACAGTACTACAACAATCTAACCTGGAATTATTTCTAAGCAATAGCCCATCTATATTGAGGCCCATCATTTGAATGGTTTGGATCATAGAACCATGGCCCCAACATTCACGAAATCCAACCCATCAGAAAAGCATGCATTTGCTGGTCAGCCGGACCCTATAATTACTAAAGCCTGTAAAGGCTTATACCTTCCCTTTTAACTTAGACGGTCGAGGAGATAAGATAAATAAAAGGACACTGACTCGATATGCATTTGCAGAGGTTAGGTTAGGTTAGGTTAGGTATGTCTGAATATTGAGAGTGCTGGATCCACTCACAAGATCTTGAGTTGTTGATGGGCCCAATATTCCAATGGGCCTCTAACAACCAACCTGTGTGGGGCCATGGTTTTAAGACTCGGCAAATTGGGTCGAGTTGAGGGGTTGACTCGGCTGAGTTGGGTCGAGTCATCCCCTTGAATCTGAGAAAATGGAAGCTTTGAGTTTATTGAAGCTTTGGCCCATTGATCAAGCTCAACTTTGAGAGGTTCTCAATGGATTGGATGGTTTATTGGGCTTCTAAAAAACCCTAACCCTCAAAATTTGTTAATTGATGGGTAGTTTATTGGGCTTTTTAGGCCCAGATAATCTTGGGCCAAACATGGGCCATGGGCTCTAAAATATGATATAAAATAGCTGCATATAAAACTACCTGTACTTGGGTTGTAGAAGGTTGGGGGGCCCACATTTTTAGGTGGGATGAGTGGGCTCCCATGCAACAATACGTGGATGTAAAATACTTTTTTAATATCTTTGCTTTAAGTAGGTAGCGTAGGTAGCGTTTTTTACGTTGTCGCATTTTCTTGTTTTAATGTTTGGACGGTGTGGATTTTACCTCTTTTTGTCATGACCATCCAAATTGCTGAGGGATCACACGTCAGATCACATGTGCACCACAAGATAGTTTACTGGTTTGAACGTTGGAACTTGAAGAGGAATGCTAACTCCTAACTAGGGGAGATTCAAGGAGGAGAATCACTGCACACATGCCGACACAAGCATGAGAGATCGGAGCCATTCAACGAGTCAAACACACCATGGATATGCCTTGCTTCATAAATCAGGGTGATCCACCCATCATGGGGACCAGACAGCATGCTAAATGTAGAGCATCGGTCATATTTTGTGACTGTCAATCTTTCTCTTACGTGTGTCCACTTAAATGAGTGGACCGGACTGAATAGAAGGGATGCCACTTTGGGCCCACCTAATAAATGGTTAAGATCTCACACACGTGAGCTACATTGGTTCAGTGTCCGATGTTCAATACCCATCGAATTTTGACGCAGGGAGGACGTGGTAGGTCGTTCACCGTCTCCCTAACGGATAGTTCTCGAATCCACGAGAAGAAATAAAAGATAAAAAGAGGAAATAAATTCCAAATAATTAATTTTTTGATAATTGAATGAATAATAACGGAATTACAATGCATATAAATAGGAAACTAAACCCTAGGTAAAGTATCAAAATCCAACTCCAACTAAAACTCCTAGAAAACGCAACTTACTATAAATAGTAAACTTACTATTTGTAGAAGTCGTTCAATCCTATTAGAACTCTTGGTTTTCGGCCAAAAATAGAAAGTTATCAAACTGCCTCAACCACGTTGTTCTACGAAATATTCTAAGCCCTTTTCATGTTGGGCACTAACTCTAAAACCCTACAGATGCAAAGTTATGATCGAATTAAAACTTACTATAAATAGTAAAAATGAAAATAAACTAGCCTAATGACCGTCGATACGGTCGATTCTCGCGATTCCGGGTTGGGCAACCCGACGTAGCGGGGTTGGTTGGCTAAAGTAGCTCGAGCTACCCCAAATTGATATATTATACGTCCCGTAACTCATTCCGGATTATGAGATACAACCGATTCACGGTCCTGACGGTCCGGATCACTTTCGGCCCCGTCCGGTCTTCTTTTGCTCCATCTGGGCCATGAAATAGTCAGCGACCCGTCCTACATCAAATTTGGACGGCTGAAATTTCTTAATTTAGCCACCCATTTAATACCAACCAATTGGATGGTTAGAATTGCTCAATAGTGTTATTTTTCGGTGATGCACCATCTATTAGGTCCGGTAGTTTGGATGGTCGCTGAAGTTTTACCTGCCACATGTTGGGAGGTGAGTGAGACACTGCAACTTAAAGTGGTTGTGAACTTTTACCCTAATCCTGTCCATCCGTGAAAATTGAAGGGTCGTGATATCTTCATCCTTTCAAAGATATTTCATTCATCCATTAAATATTTAAATGTCCTCCGTTTGACAAGTTAGAAAATTAATCCAACGTTTTTTTTTTTTTTTCCTTATAATCAATCTGAACAATGGCCCACAATTTGAACGGTTTAATTTGAGTTACTTACAAGATACGTACAATTTTTTATACTTGCACATCCACATTCATATTTTCACACCATTTATGACCGAATCTATGGAAGACCACAACGTACGGCTGGGATCTAAAATGTTAGCGATGCCAAGGAAAGATTGAAGCGGCAATTGCCAGAATTAGGGGTAGCCATGGGCCACGTTCGGGCCTCACCAGGCTAGGTCCAAGGCCAACCCGGCACTTAAGACCCAAGGCCTGACCCGAGCCTGACACAGAAGGCCTAACCAAACCTGAAAATTAATAAAATCTTTACTTCCCCCTTTATTTTCCTAATCCATCCATTCATCAACTGGGCCACACATGCACAAAGAATAAACATTTCAAAGGAATGAAACCAACTATCCGCATACAAGATAGATGGTTCCCTAATTAAGGATTAGAAAGGCATTTTTGCAGGATATAACATATGTACATATAAAGTTAGATGGGCCGAGTCGGGTCCAGTCAGGCTAAAATGACTTAGCCCAAGCTCAACCCAAAAATTGATTGGGCCACGCATGCGAGGCCCAAATCTGGCCTAAACTTAGATCAGGATCGTCAAATCGAATGGGCTACCTGGCCCATTGCCACCCTTAATCAAAACGTCCCACAAAGGATCAAGACCACCTGTAGTGTGGGGTCACCAGAAAAATGCCCTGGGCCATTATCAGGTAAATGAACTCATCAAGAAGAGCCTCTGTTAGCCCATCATCAAAGTTATGTTGTGCTATGCTAAACACCTCAGTTCAACCAAGGCCTATTCAAATAGACTCAAGTAAATAGATTATTTGTAACATATGTTATTTGACATTGCTTCTAAAATAATATTGGTATATGTGGTACACATATGACACTTAAAAAGATGTAAGATGGCACATGTCTATCACTTAAACATGCTCAATGGCACATGTAGCATATCTACATGACACGTGTGAGATGCTTCACAATGGGATGTGGCACATGTATACATGCACCATTGTACATCTTCAAAAATCCCACATATGGCAATAAACTGCACATTTCACAATAGGATATGGGACGTGTGCATGCACCACCCTCAGCCGACTTTTGACTAGATGTCACTGGGGCTTAAGAAAGTTTTTACTCGACCAAGCTTGGAATCAACAAAACTTATCTCAACTTGGCGTAACTCGACACGATGTATGCTAATCCCAATTTTAATGGGATGCTAGCAACATCCTATCACCTTTAAAATGGCACATGTAGTGACCTATTGTCAACTTGAATCATTCATTCATTCAAAACATTAAGAGTAAGACATGCCGTGAAAATCATGCCAATTGGATGATCTTAAGCTTCCTATCAATAACATATAAGATTGACCAAAGCAACAAAATGGATCTATCATCATCTTGAAACGTTAGTGGATAGATCCTACTTTATATTTGTTATGATTCTAAAATAATACTTTGAATTGATGTTTCTAACCATTGAAGAATGTGAAGGACAACTTGTAAATCAAGACTATAATGTCATATTTGGTGATAGAGTATGTGAACTTCTATTGATGGATGATGATAAATCATTACTTATAGAAGGAAAGTAGATTGATTATTTGCACTTGCAATGGAATTATCTTATAAAAAATTCTCATTTGAAATTAGCAATTTATAGCGCATGAGATTGCCCCATCAATCTTTAAAGAATTGAAGATATGTTATAAAGGAGGCTCATCACTAAAATATTAATTATACCTACGATAAGAGTCACATTTGTGAGGCACGTGAATTTATAAAGACAGTGTTATTTTTTCACATAGTTTTTCATTACATCTGGCTATCCATTTAAAGTTATTCATAATGATGTTTGAAGACCAAGCCCAATAGAATTACATACATACATAAAGTACTACATATCCTTCATTGATGAGTTCTCACACTATATTTGGATCTATTTTCTCCATAAAAAATTTGAAGTATGTAAAAGCTTTAAAACTTTTAAAGCACTTATGAAAAATTAATTCAATTGAAAAATGATGTAAGGAACGACGTGATGAGGTCAATCACTGTCTTCCTCAGAGGATAAATACTTTGAATCCATAAGGCGCTCTTGAATTCACAAGAGTAATCTCAAATCCACGAGACAAATTCAATAAAAATCAAAATTTATTAAGAATAATGATAAAGTTAATGAAAAACAAGTTTAAGAGAATTTATATAACACAAACCCTAGAATACATTAAAAGAGTCCTAATCAAATAAGGAAACTAAATCATGTAAGTTCGGATCTGTCGACCTGAGCAGATTCGTTGTTCTGAGCATCAATCTTTCGACCTGTCGAAACAAATTTCGACTTGTCGAAGCTCAGTTGACTTGTATAAACTAGCAGAAATTGTCCAGCAACCAAACTAAAATTTTTATAGAAATTTTGATCGGTCGAAATAGAGTTTTGTCAATTTTTCTTGGGCTTCTTCTGATCCATTTGTGATAGGAATGTGCTTGATCCACATCCTACATCAGATCCCTTCACTTTAAAAAAAAAAAAAAAAAAAAAAAAAAAAAAAAAAAAAAAAAAAAAAAAAAAAAAACTCATCCTCAAGTTCTTCTTTGGATTTGGGCCACAATACACGTTCGAGTTCTTCAATGGACTTGGTTCGCAATATATGTTCAACCTCGGGTGCTGACATTTATCATCTTCATAGTTCTTTGCAATAGGCTTTGCTAACTTCTTCTCTGACTGGGGCTAGTCGATAGATTGACTCTTCGGATTGACTCTTCGTGTTGTTGAAGAGATACTCAACCTGAGAAAGACCAATCTACTACATAGGGGACAAGTAATCAAAAATTTTAACGAGTATAATCGCCTCTAATTCCTTCAACACTGACTTGACATCTTCTGGGATGTTTACGGACTCATTCAACATTGGCTTTACAACTTCTAAGCCGTATATGAACTCTTTGATGTAGAGCGAGCCGCTGACTATTACATGGCCCAGATGGACCAAAAAAAGGCTGGTCGGAGTCGGAAGCGATCCAGACCATCAGCACCGTGAAACGGTTGTATCTCGCGATCCAGAATGAGTTTCTGGACATATAATATATGATTTTGGGGTAGCTCGAGCTACTTAAGCCAACTAACCCCACTACGCTGGGTTGCCCATGCCGAAATCGCGAGATTCAACCAGATCGACGATCATTAGGCTAGTTTATTTTCAATTTTACTATTTATAGTAAGTTTTATCTCAATCATAACTCTTGATCCGTAAGGTTTTATAATTTGTGTCCAACATGAAAAAGGCTTAGAATAATTAGTAAAACAACGTGGTTGGGCCCATTTAAAAACTTTTTTATTTTTTGCCGAAAACCATGAGTTCTAGTAGGATCGAGAGACTTCTATAAATAGTAAGTTTACTATTTATAGTAAGTTGCGGTTTTTAGGGTATTTTAGTTAGAGTTAGAATCTGAAACTTCTATCTAGGGTTTAGTTTTTTATTTAAAGCATTGTAAGTACATTTATTCTCGTTTAATTAATTATTACGAATTTATTTAGATTTATTTTCTGTTTCTTCTTTCTCCCTTGTAGATCCGAGGATGTCTGGTAGAGGATTCCCGGAGGCCTTGTAGATTCAAGGTATTTATCCAATTAGGCAGACGGTGATCGGCCTAATCGCACCCTCCCTGCGTCACTCTTCCTCTTTTTCTTTTACAATCAAAGTATTAATCTTCTCCACCTTCTCAAATTTGTACAATCTCTGAGATGTTGGTGGGTTTTTCTTTTTCCTTTTATAATTTATTGATCTCTCCTTACCTATTAGATTTTTCAACAAAACCTCAGACAACTATAAGAGACTGCTCACTCACGTTAAAAGTATTGGGTTTGTTCCTCATTTCCACAAGGGCCACACATACAACACTGATGAATCTGACTACCCGTCGCGACTCCGTCTCAACCAGATCATCGCCAACAAATAATAGGATTTCTCTACACAACCCCTCATTGATCGGCTATTCTGTCGTCAATTTTTGGACTACTGGAATAGTACCTGATCATCATCGTTTTATAAAAATTGTGCCTGCAGTAGTCACTTCACCCACTGCCACGTGCGGATTCATCTATCGAGGTTGCTCGTGCTGAACTTGTTCCCACCAAGCCAAAGCACCGCTCCTCAACTTATAAGCTACAAACTTACCATTCTTCTCCTTAGGAATCTACGTGTAATCGAAGAAGCATTTGACTTCAAAAAGTTAGTCCTCAATGTGAATCTGGCCAATGAAGCTGGGAAGATCAACCTTTCTCTTGAAGGCTTGATCTATTTGATCCACCCAATCGCGAATTCCAGCACCCACCGAAGGCAGATCATCGCCACGAACACGGAGTTGCCCTATGGCCTCCATTATACGGTTAAAAGTACCCTATAGCCCTTACATGGCTTGCTGATTCTCCCGACGCGCCGCCTCAAAAGTCGCTGCTGTTAGAGGATAATTCCCTAGAGCACCGTCTATGGGATTATTGCCCAAACCTTCGTGAGAAGATATTGTCCCGAGGGAAAACCTAGCTCTAATACCACTTGACATGTGAAATAACATGATGAGGTCGATCACCGCCTTCCTTAGAAGATAAATACCTTGAATCGACAAGAAAAATCTTGAATCCATGAGATAAATTCAATAAAAATTAAAAATTTATTAAGAATATTGATAAAGTTAATGAAAAATAAGCTTAAGAGAGTTTATATAACCTAAACAAACCTTAGAAATGTATTAAAATGGTCCTAATCAAATAAGAAAACTAAATCACGTAAGTTCAAAAAAATTTGCAATTTCCCACAGATGTATCATTCTAAGCATTGACCTGTCGACTCGATCTTTCGACCTTGAAATGGATTTTGACCTGTTTAAATTGGCAGAAATTTCTAGCAACCAAATTGAAATTTTTGTAAGAATTTCAAGTGGTCAATACAACCGGTTAAAATATGTTGAGTTTTGTGGACTTTTCTTTGGGCTTCTCCAGTCCATTTGTGATAGGAATGTGTTTGATCCACGTCTTACATCAAAAAATAAAATTTTACAGACTGATAATAGAGAGAAATGTATCTATAGATTTTTTACAATAAGGTAAAGTATTAAGAATCATTATCAAATCCTAATTTAATTTAAACATGTAGTTATTAAGCAAGCTTCAAGTGAGATAAATTAAAAATGATTATTTAAAAAATGACCTTCTTAAAGTTATAATGTTAAAAGGATTAGAAAATAAGAAGTAGTAGTGTATATAAAAGTTACATAGTACATAAATAATGTAATATATATATATATATATATATATATATATATATATATATATATATATATATATATATATATATATATATAATTTTTTTTATTTTTTATTTTCTGAATAAAGTAACTTCTATCCTTAATTTTAAAGTGTTTTTATTTCTTTTTAAGGGGTGTTTGTTTATATATATATATATATATATATATATATATATATATATATATATATATATATATATATAATTTTTTTTATTTTTTATTTTCTAAATAAAGTAACTTCTATCCTTAATTTTAAAGTGTTTTTATTTCTTTTTAAGGGGTGTTTGTTTTTTATTTACACATGTAAATAAACAATCATTATTTATATACGTAAAAAGTGTAATTTAAAATTCACTTTATGGAAGAGTGTTTATTAAGTTCTTAAGAAGCAGCAAATAGTTATCATTTGTAGTTCATGCTATTGTTTTATACATGTATACTCTTATAATATTTTGTAGTGCTGAGTCTTGAAATCCTACAATAAAATGGATAAGGACCCTACACCTACAAATAAGACATATATAGATATATGTGTTGGGGTAGTCTTCAAACTATGCACGGATTGGATGCTCAGATCGGTCGGGCGACTGATCGGACGATGTAACCCAAATACAATGGAGACCCCCCCGGACAAATTTCATGTGCCCCAGACCGGTCGGCTAACCGGTCTACAGGAGGCTCCGGCCGGTCGGGTGATCAGTCGGTGGTGAGGCAGTAATGGCGTTTTTTCCCCTAGACTGTTCTGTGTACTGGCCGGCCGGTTGGTCGACCAGTCGAACGTGCTCGCAGGTTTCTTGCGCAACTTGCAGTAGCGCACAAGATGTTTCTATTTTCGGAAGTTTGCTTATTTAAGGAGTTGTAATCTGGATTTAGGTTGTATCCTAAGGTGTCCAAGGTTTCCTGATTGTATTAGGAAGAGGGGAGAGGTGTGTGTGTGTGTGTGAGAACTTGGGGTTTTCTCTGTTTTTCCTGGATAGTGGGCTGTCAATCTCTGTAATCTTCTGTTATTCATAGTAGATCGCTTTGTGCCGTGGTTTTTTACCCGTTGAGGGGTTTTTCCACGTAAATTCGGAGTCTCTTGTGAGGAATGCTTGTGTGTGGTTTGATTACATCTTGTTTGCTTGTTTGTTCTCGCATTGCTCCACGCGTTTCGGCTTCCGCTTCCACTGCCAGTTTTTCCAAAGATATGCTCACTTGATGGATGGTCCATCTTTCCTTCACATGCCTGATTCTTGGCATCAATTGATTCCCTTTGATAATGCGAGAGACATCCAACAAATGATGTGCTTGACAATAGTGTCATTAAGCTGCACTAATCATTAAAAGTATAAGGACATGACTCACTATGATGTCAGTGAGAAATATACTCTGTAATTTCGTATTGCCATATCATATTAGAACATGAGAGAAGACCATCAGGCATGTCCTAAACTCAAGTGTGCCAAAACTGTGAAGACTAAACATCCACGGCTGAAATATTCGTAGGGCCAAATAAGTTTTGTATCAGGCTAAATTTGTGTTTTCAATTCATACAAGGACACATGATGTTATGAACATCAGGTGTAGATAATATATTAACATCACAGGAATTTGCCTCCTTGTTTCGACTATGTCATGATATCATCTGGCACAACAAATGAATAGAGTGGATTTCTCACTAACATGACGGTGGAGTTCACCTACATTCTCGTTAGAGGAAGTTCCTATGAAAGACTTGCAGAAACTACCTGCAAAACCACGTCCTATTGGACTCACTTATTAACAATGCGCTCTATTCAAATATGATTGAATTTACAAATATGTTGTATGATAGAATAGAGTATTACAATGGTCTCTTTCAATCAATGAGTCGTATTGCCGCCATTTCCTTGGGGCCTTCTAACATGTACATATACGATATCTACAACATCATCCCCATATTGCATCGATAATTTATATCTATCATTCCAAAAAAAATTGAGTTCAAACAATAAGGTTATGAATACCATATTCATTGAACAATCTCGCCACAGAAAATTGTTCATTCAAGCCACTATTTGTCTTTTTCATTTATCCGCATATGTCTCACCATATGAAGAGAATGGTTACAAAATCATGAACAATTTTCATTTTCAATTATTTCTTCATCATTAAAGCTGCTGGTGTGGTCATAAATGCATGATTTGAAAGAAAAAACAAATATCAAATCATGCAAACTATTTTTCTACCAGTAGTCATTTCTTCTAGGTGGACATAATTCAACAAGTGTTATCAAGATGACTTTTTCATCGCTCAAAGGTAACATGCATCACCGCAAAGGCATAGAGTCATACTTGAAATCCTCCAAATGTATCATGAGGTAATACGTCTAAGTAACCTGGTAAGAGGATATAGAACCACATGTTACATAACTACTTGTGCATGATCATTGACAAAAAAGATTTGACACCATGGGATCATACATGAGGTGTATGGCAAAAGTAGTCAATAGGGTTCCTTACTCATACATCCAAACCAACAAAACAAAACAAAAAAAGATAAAAGTATATAACATAACAACCCTAACAACAATACTATAGTGTCTGTCATGTACACAAAAAATTGCCTCACTTTCTACAAATCATTGAGCTCCATTAATGATAGAACATCAGTTATATGGTCATAACAAATGTCAATAAGGCATACACGAAACCAAGCAAACACATCCATCATCCCCTACGCGACTGCTCTCTCCAACCTTAAAATGCATAAGGGCATTTGTGGATGCGTGCATGGGTCCGAAAATATACAAATAGTGGTGTGTGCCCTCTCTCTCTCTCTCTCTCTCTCTCTCTCTCTCTCGTGTTGTGTGATACTGATAATCTCATAATGATCATCATCTTCTTCATCCAGTAGATCCCCTATGGGAACATTGGGATATTCATATACCCCGGTGAAGGCCCCCATATGATAAACACTTCTTTAGTAGTCTGATACAACCTAAATCTTACCATGCTATAACCATCAATTTATCCATACACTCTTCCCACATGTAGTAGATACCCGATGTTCTTCTATTGAACATCATGTATACTTTCTTCATCTGTAAGTATCATTGTTAAGATAATCAGAAATTAAATAGTATAGAGAATAAATAATCATCTACCACTATTGATTTATTTTTCAAAAGTAAATACAATTCTAATCTATTTATATTCCATTTCATCATCAAAGTAGAAACAAACCATGTAACATAATATCTATTTTATGTCCATATTCACAAAAGAGAGAATGTGCAATGGCAAGTGATAAAGAATACCTGAGTAAGAAATCAATGCTACAAGTGCATAACAAATGCGCCATGTATGCACAACTATGAGTAATTTTTCTATACTAACATACAAAAAAAGCATAAGTAGATAAAGCAAAACCATAATGTCTTTCTACATGAAGGTGGAACTTATTTATTAAAACTACAGATATCGATTTTTATAAATGCTACATATATTGCAACGATGAAACAAAAGATTTAAATATAAAAAAAATTGGACCAAACTGTTTTTAAAATAACTACCATAGGCAAAACAAATCAATACCTTTCATGCTTCCCAAAAAATTCAAAAAATGATCTAAAAGTCGCAATAATGAAACCAATCATTGTGTTATTTATTAAAGGTCTACCTCATTTATCTTTAGCAACATCATCAAGAAACCAAGCATTATTTCATTAAGCAAGTTAAGCAAAACCGCACCATACACTTCTTCCTTATCGTGGTTAATACATTCTTCTTGGTCAAGCCTTCTACCTCATGCAGTGCTGAAATTATTTCACCCATCTTGAAATAGTCATTTCCCTACATTATAATAGCAAAAGATTTCATTATTTTTACCATGTCAGTTATCTTTGTACCTACCATTTCTTGTGGATGGAGGACTCTCACTCGCTTTCGAGAGTTAACCGTACTTGTTGTATTTGCAGAGTTCGTTCCCTTCATCATAGGGCTAAGAGCAGAGAAATTGATGCATTCCCTATTTTCAAAGCTCCAGCAAATGTGAGGACCATTGTCTCTATAGTCCTTATATGATAAAATGAGCATATCATCATTCAGGTCTATAGTACGGGTAGTTGAATATGCTAATCTCTGTTTCCCCTACCATGAAGATCTTATAGAATGTTTCCAGTTATGTATGTGCTACCTATCGTTCGATTGTTCCAAAATAGGTACTCGAGGTCAACATATTGACATGGGTCTCACTCGTATATGTTGCATATGGATGCGACTAATGACAAAAAAAAGATATATTTCTATCATGACAAATTATTAATGATTTTTAACAATAATAATAATAATGAAAAGTGGGAGTAAAAGAAGAATGACATTAACTCATATCTAATTCGTCCACACTTCGTTTGTTGCCACAACAACCTTTAAATCATCATCTCAATTAAAGTCATTAGTGTTTCCTAGATCTTTAGTCGTGAAGTACAGTTTGTTAATTGTGTGAAGATGATTTGTGACGTTCTTTGTGGTGAAAGTAAACCCTAATGTGCTTTCATATCCTCGACCACGGGCTTATAAAAATTTTTCTTAAAGTTATGTCCGCTCCTATATCCATTAGCAACTTCTTCCATAAAGTGTATCAATTAAGCAGTTGTTCATCTCATCTGTCCAGCGAAGCATCTCAGTAGGGGACAATTTCTAATCCATGGATTTTGATGTGTACTTTCTTAGTGTCCTCCTCGATGTAGACATAGGGTTATTTTCGATACAATAAATAGAGGATTGACTATGACTCTGGTAAGGGTTAATAATAAGGATCATTTGTAAGAGACAATTCTTTTAATGTATCTTTGTTTATATTGAGGACATATTACGAAATTATAAATACGAACTTAAAAGAATTTTTAAAATTAAAGTAGTCAAAACTATGTAAAATGTAATTATGTGCATTAGTATTTAGAATATCATTTCTTTAAAAAAATCTACAATTCATCTAACAAAAGTTGGCATTAAAATATGTAAAAAAAAATTATCAACTACCACCTTACCAACTCATTTATATTTTGTCATAAATCACAGAATTTCATAATATTAAACTCACTAAATGCGAATCATTCCACATCTTGGTGTAATTTCATCTCAAACGTTGGTCCATTCATCCCTCTCGACCTATGTCACCTTAATGATGATGTGACCCTCGTGGAGTATAGTAATCTTCATAGGTGATAGTATAATGCAATCCCCGCCATCTCTTAATGTCCCTTCCTGATCGACAATGTCTTCGTTTCTGGAATAACGTATGAAGTTGTGTAAAATGCAACATATAAGTATTATCTTCACTTGAGCAAATACTAGGTATTGTGGAGAAGTCTTTAATATATATATACATATAAAAAAAAAAAACTTAACTTTCAAGACTCCAAAGCAACGCTCGATAGTATTTCGAAGTTAAACGTACTTGTAATTGAATAATTCTTTCTTATTTTATGGATTGTGGCCCGTACAGTACTAATTAAGATAGTAACGCATACCACAGTAAAGTGCCATGAAACTAGCCGAATTGGCATATATACATAGTATTTTTCTATTTATTGTTGAAATTTCATCAATATAAGTAATTTTTGTGTATTTTTAAGAATCAAATTTTGAACTTGTATTTCTAAAGTTATCATGTGAGATCTTAAAATGATTATGTGGATGAGTCAAAGTACTATGCAAGACTCAAGCATCAAATACAAATTATTCATATCCCACCAATACGTAAACAAACTTTATTTCGAAAGTATAGGCAACCATGACATTTCAAGAAATTATGTCTTTCCTATTTTGATAAACGACACTCTCAAGCGCTGGAATATGTGCTTGTATACGTGTCTCATCTATCGTACCAATCCAGTCCTAAATCAAATTTCATATCAGTAACAACTTCAACATAATAGTAGATCATAACACTATTTCTACAATGTTTAAACTAGGTAAGTTTTCTTAGTTGAAAGTACAAACTCTAATTTGGATTTGGGGTTATCTCCATAGGGATTTATGGTCCACTTAGCTTGACAAACTCTGAGTATAATGACACTATCGCATCCAATACCCTATGAAAATAACAGCTGATTGTTTTACTAGACCTTACGAAGTGATGCCCTATAACTTGATTATAAACATTATGTCTCAATATATAGAAAAACACAATAAGTTGTTCTTCCATACTAATATGCTTTGCATCAGTTAGATAGTTCCTCTTTTAGAAAATAATATAGAAATAGAAAGCAGTCTTCTGTATCCTCAATTGGGAGATGCAATCTATATCACCAACCTTAACTATACTATTGATGAAACAAAGATATTCCGAATTAGCTCGTGTATATAATTTAGGGAATAGGTATATTACATAATACTCCCCGATGAACATAACTGCTAAAGGAACATCTATTATGACTACAAAAATCATCATTTTCTCCACTGTCAATTCCCGTCCCGTAATTATATCAGGCTATCATGCTATATTTAGTAGTAAGAAGTTGATATAAGACATTCATAGATTTTTTTTCAAGGTATTTCGTAGAGAACTACTTATATGCTTCATAAACATAAGCATTGTGTATTTTTTTTTTCAATCGTAAATACAGTTCAAATATCATATGCATTATAGATAGTTTGAGAATTATAAGCATTGTTCTTTGTCATATTTTTCACCTCAAAATTTAACCCTCAACATTCTTTCAAATCTTTATCTCTCACGTCCTACCCAAACAAATGGACATGAAACACGTATTGAAGATTCAGCCTGTGCCTAATAACAAACATGTATTTTTAACCACGTCATCCTCTATTATTTCAAGCTTAATTTAGGGTAATTAAAAAAACAGAAATATATATAAAATTGAGGTGGACCACATTACAAGAAATAGTGGTTATTAAGATATTAAAATCTTTTTCTCGTCAAAGAAGTCATGAATCAAGCTTATCAACATTATTTTCCTTAATCCACGTCTAAATAAGCTAATCAATGGGTATGATAGGCAAAAAAAATAATATAATAGGCATTAGGTAGTCTTTAGTAATCATTGAATGATCACGGTTTCCTGTACTATGGTCGACTAAAAATTTATAAAAATCTTCATTTTCTGTACCTAGTCCATAACCTATTGCAAATAAGTTCGTATATATACGTCGTCCACATAATTTAACCAGCTTATTTTAGGCCAACTTCTTATAGCCATGTCAAATACAAAATTGAGGTGAAACACAGCAAATGGGGCAATGGTTATCCAAGATTAAAAAAAAAAAAAAAAATTCTACTATAGGCATCAACATTATGAATCAAGCAGATATATATTTCCTCATTTCATCAATGTCTATCTGATCTTATGCACGCGATAGATGTAGGAAAAATCAGAGAGTGAGCAGTAAGAAATTTTGTAACGGTAGTCACACATTGATAACGATTTTGTCTATTATTGTCCACCCAACTTTTCCAATAAATCTTTATTTTTGGGTACCATGACCTTAAATTGAGGTCTATCCAAAACTAAAGTGGGCCCAATAACAAAAAATAGTGAGGGTTAAACGTCCATTGTTGAAAAAATTATAAGGCCACATAACTATCGATCAGGCTAATATTTTTTTAGTTCTAAGTTCATCCCAATAGGAATAACCTTATGAATGGTATAAATGGCATATAAGCATCACAGTGGACCCCAAGGGGGATTCAACGATATGCATTTTCCTACCTATTGTTTGCTGTCATGCAGCAAGACAAAGTTTTGGATAAGCCTGATTTTTTATCCGTTGTTCTAAAAAGGATATGGTAAATAGCATGGATAGGGTGGATTTCATACAATCATCGCAATGGGCCCCACCCTACTTCACGTTGCAGGGATTTCCTATGAAAGGGTTTTGGACAAAATCAGTGTATCTTCGTTTTGTCTATTGTAAGGGGTAAAGGCACCATTAACACACAACCCATCTCCACCATGGTTTCATAGTCCTTAATAAAATATGAAATCTACCACCTTTTCTGTTGAATGCCTCCATCATCATTATAAATGTTATATCCTCATACAACACAATGCACGAGGATGATACATAACTAATCCACTTCGAGTCAAGAATTGAAATGCAACTTGAATTTTCGTCATGTATTTGTTTCCTTCCTCCACATAAGAATAGACAAAGAAGTGAAGCAAAGAACATACATGCATGCATTTTTCACTACAGTTCAGGGATTACTATTTTGCATCCAACCATATTCACAAATATGGAAGAAGAAGTAGAGACTAACAAGGTAAATTTAATTAATAGATTTTGTTGCTTACTAACAGAGTGACGGAAGGCACAAACAGGGGATCACTGATTCCTATTGTCAATGGTCTGCGAGTTAAGAAGATTATGAGAAAAGTGTGGAAGAATGCAAGAGAAAGATGAGGGGAATAACATCGATTTGAAGAAGAGAAACAAATTCGATTTTGAATTCTGTAACATACCTTGGTGATAAAGGTAAAGAGAAGATAGAGGTGCATTGGAAAAAGGAAGAGGCACTTGCAATTTATATTAAGAGGAGGAGAACATAGTATAAACTTCAATGTTCATTCGAACCACCGACTCTAATGAGCAGTCTCATCAACATCTTGAGAGAGACGACATATTTAAGATAAAATCCAAACGATTTCTCATCGACCTTCAATGGTATAAATACACCGTGGTAGATGGTGGTAAACACCACTCCCACCAAACATCATCATAATGTAATAATGACCTACTTACCAGTAAGTACACATGCAAATGAAAAAACAAACACATCTTTAACTTTAGTGTTTCAAAATTTTGTCATTTTCATCCTTTATTTTCATATTTTGGTAAATATTTTTTTTTCTCCTCCTCCATAATGATGCCAATACTTTTTTCTGAACGCGGCGTCAAACGTGTAAGCGTCCAACCAAATCTATGTGAGTGCCCACCATGATGTGTCTATTTATCCACGTCATCCATTCCATTTATAAGATCATGTTAAGGTATGAGCCCAAAAACGAGGCCCATCCAACGCTATAGTGGACCACTCCAAATAGTAACCTTGGCTTGCATTAAATGCACATTAAATACACAGAGCATTAAATGCAAGAGTCATTTCTGGTGCGGTCCACTAGAGCGTTGGATTGGCCTCATTTTTGGGTCCAGACCTTAACATGACCTTATAAATGGGATGGATGGTGTGGATAAATAAATACATCATAGTGGTCTCCTATACAGATCTGGTTGGACGCTTAAAGGTCTGACCTGGGTAGGACACAATTTGCGCCCTTTTCTCCTAGTGTAATTTTCCACCTAAGACACTGCCTTGACGAATATCGGTCCAAGTAGGGGCTATGTGGGGCCACCATGATGTTTGGGTTTTATCATCACCATTCATTTATTTTTTTTTCATATCATTTAAGGTTATGAGCTAAAACATGAGGTAAATCTCAGGCTCAAGCATACTACACTACATGAAGCAGTGGGATATGACGCCCATGGTGGAAACCTTTCTAGGGCCCATCGTAGCGCATTTGAGCATTGGATCTGCCTCATTATTGTGCTCATATGCCAAAATGATCTGGAAAAATGGATGAACGGCATGGATTAAAGACATACATCACGTTGGGCACCACGAAGCCCACCGATTCCGTCCAGTGGGGCAAGACGTAGTCCACTTTCATTTTCTACCGATCAAATGGTTAGGTTTTTTTAAAGTCAGGTAAGACATGGACGGTCACCCTTACATGCAGTATATGAACTTTGCTATCAACTCCACTGAGAATAAAGCCTTGATACTGATGGCGGTGTGTGGCGTTCCATACGCATGTACTCGTCTACCTACGCGTCATACGCATGTTCCTCAATCAAAACCGTCCAAATGTGGGCATGGATGGATTATATTTAGAAACTAACTGAAAGAACAATTTGCACCTGACCAATTGGCGAGGGGTGTTAAATTGAGAAATAATCAACGATAATAACTTGGAAAACAAACATACATTAGCCAGACGTGAGGATCATTACATGATATGATTTTGAGACACAATCCATCTATTCACTGATTGAACGGTCTAAATTTCGATCTACATGGGCCACTTGTACGATGGATGAGTGGATGCGTAGTTTCTAGTTTCGTGATACACGGAACTCCGCAGGGCCAACACGCAGAGATGGTCCAACAATCAAAACCATCGATCCTCCGGAACCTGTTTTGAATAGCATTTATTCTAATAATATTGAAAACTTTATACATTCAGATGGACGGTTCCATTCATCTGAGCAGATTTTCATGTGGGCCCCAAACCAAAAAGACTGCATGCCGGAGTATCAAATCTCTCCATTGAATGTAGACGGGCGGAGCCTGGATTTTCTTCCAAAAAGGGCAACGCTTGAGATTGAACTGGGTCCTTGTGGGGCCAGATTGGGTGAGACCCGTCCTCACCCAAGAGTGCAGCCCTTACCGTGGGGTTGCATTGGAGGCCACCTTGATGTATGTATTATGTATCCACACGGTCCATGCATTTTTTTCATATCGGTTGAAGGCATTATCTCAAAAAATAAAGCAGATCCAATTATCATGTGGTATGGACCATACCACAAGAAACAATGGTGATTGACCGTTATACCATTAAAAATTTCTTAGGGCACATATTAATGTGTTTGTGGTGTTTATTTACCATCTAATTTGTTGATAAGGTCACATAAGCTAGATGAAGGGAAAAAAATAAATATCAGCTTGATCCAAAACTTCTATTGCCCATTAATGGTTAATAAATATTGTTTCCTATTGTATGGTCCACCAGATAATTGGATCTGTTTCATTTTTCGAATCTAGAAAAAATGATGGACGGCGTGGATACATAATACATACATCAAGGTGGGCCCCACCGTAAGGGGTGCATGGTCTTGGGTGAGGACGGGGTCTCACCTAATCCGCTCTCATTCTGGTGGGTAGTATCCAATCCGCCCCACAAGTCACCACGCTGGGAACCTAGGTGGGGCCTACCATGGTATTTGTGAGAAATCCACCACGTCCATCCATTTTGTGAACTCATTTTAGGACATGAGATAAAAAAAAAATGAGCTAGATCCAAGACTTAAGTGGGCCAAAAATGAGAGGATTGAAGGTCTACAGGGTTCAGGGCCTTGCCTTGTTGGTAGACTCTGCAGAGTTTCAGGATGAAATTCTCACTGCTGACAACACCAGTGGGTGCGTTGCATGACTAACTGGGTGCGTGCATTGCGCGATTGACTGGGTGGGTGGGTTGCATGACTGACAAAAAAAAAGGGTCCACAGTTGAAATATTCATAGGCCACAGAAGTTTGAATCAGGCTAATATTTGTGTGTTTATAGTTCATCCTAGTTGGAATGACGTTAGGAACCGTATAGATGGCATATAAACATCAACGTTGACCCAGGGAAGTTTCAACGGTAGGAATTTCCCTACCCACTTTTTTATTTAGTGTGGCCCACATAAGTCTTGGTTCCAGCCCATTTCTATTATAATGTCATGAAATTAAATAAAAAATGGATGAGTGGAGTGAATTTCTCACAAACATCATCGTAAGCCCCACCTAGGTTCCCAATGTCCCGCGGAAGGCTTCGGCAGGAATAGGCTCCTCCACGCCCCTTATCTAAAATTGCCCGTCCAGTTGGACGAGTTCGTGGGATTGGCCATGATGGATGTGTTTCATCCACGCCGTTCATCCATTTTTCCAACTCATTATAGCGCATGATCTTAAACCTCATGCAGATCCAAAGCTCTAGTGGACCACAACTCATAACACAGTGAGAATTCATTGAAAAAAAAACAAAAAAACAAAAACAAAAAGTTCAGCCCCCCCTCGCCCCTACAAGGCTCCTCCCCTAAATGTAGATGACATGCGTGTGGCAAATGGACGTATGAGAGTGCCAAATGGGTGTTGGCTGTTACATGCACCAAAAGTCATCATGGGTGCGTTACGTGCATGCATTCAATGCCATTTGCATGTCTTTGGGGACCCGACCGCTTAAGGCGACACTTCGATTGCATGCAAAACTGATGAAGTTTTCCTCCTCAGCAAAGGAGGAGAGAGAGTGTTTCTGGGTGAGGCCGGGCACCCGGGCCCTTAAGTGGCCGGGCGACCGAAATTCCCCACAAATATCAGCTTGGCTGCTGGAAGGTTTTGGCCTAAGCCGGGTGCCCGACGGTCTTGTGACCGGGCGCCCGATGATCCGGCCGGGCGCCCGACCATGTTTGGTCCGAGCGCCCGAAATTCAATTTTCTCTTGGTTTTTCTCGCTGGACTAATTTTGAGTTGGCCGGGCGCCCGACCCGGCGTAAACTGCTTGTATGCAGTTTCCATATTTGGCTCTAATTCCTCCGTTTTTTGTACTTAAGCGTTCCAAAACGGGATTAGGGCATCCCATTGTGTTACTAACACGTCCAAGGTGAGAAAGAGAGAAAAAGAGGAAGAGAGAAAGAGAAGAGAGATAAAGAGGAAGCTTGTAGAAGGGAGAAGTTGCTTGAAGAAGGATTCTTCTGCGCAACGGTCGTCTCAGCGCTTCTACGTCCTCGGGATCGGTGAGATCACTCCTCTTTTACTATTCTCTTGTTGTTTATCCATCCCTGCGTGGGTGAAGAAGTTTGATCCAAGCGGTGTGTGCTTGTGATCGGTTGTAACAGTTCCCTGAGATAGTGGATTGTTGATCTGGACTAGGTCCCGTGGTTTTTACCTCTTTTGAGGGTTTTCCACGTAAAAACTCTTTGTGTTCGTGTGGTTGATGTTTATTCTTGATTATTGCATTAGCATAGTCCATAATTCTAGTGTATTGGGGGGCGAGATCCGAAGGTTTGTGTGAAACGCACCCCAACAAAGTGGTATCAAAGAGTTCAGGTTGTTTGAACGGTGTGAGATCGGTTCTGAATTATGGAAGGTGGCTCATCAAGGATGATCAGCCTCAATGGTTCTAACTGGACCATATGGAAGGCTAAGATGGAGGACTTGCTCTATTGCAAGGACTTGTATGCTCCAATTCTAGGCATATCGGCGAAGACAAAGGATATGTCAGATGATGATTGGAAGAAAGTGGACCGGAAGGCGGTGGGGTTCATTAGACAATGGTTGGATGATTCAGTTTTCCACCATGTCTCTAAAGAGACCTCAGCCGCTAGCCTATGGCTGAAATTGCAAGGGCTGTATGAGAGGAAAACAGCCGGCAATAAGATTTTCCTGATAAGACGACTTGTGAATCTCAAGTTCAAAGATGGTGGTTCTGTGGCTGAACACATGAATGAGGTCAGCAACATTGTGAACCAACTCTCCGCCATGAAGATGGTCCTGGATGATGAACTTCAGGATTTGCTACTGCTTAGCTCATTGCCTGACAGTTGGGAGACATTAGTGGTGTCTCTAAGTAACTCCGCGTCAGACGGAAAGGTATCCATGGATCAGGTAACAAGCTGTCTCTTCAATGAGGAGACAAGGACGAAGTCCCTAGGGCCTGCTCAACAAGAGGCCCTTGTGACACAAGATAGGGGGAGAGGAAAGAACAGAAAGGGCGGAAAGGCCCGAGATAAATCAAGAGGCAAGTCAATTGCCAGGAAAGATGTTGAATGCTGGAATTGTGGCAAGAAGGGCCACTACAAGCATGAATGTCACAAGAAGAAGAGTGACAAGAAGGGTAAAGGAAAGGAGAAGGAAGATGAATCAGATTCTACTGCGGTCGCCTCAGATGGTGACGTTGTTGTTATCCTTTCGGCAGATCACGATATTTGTCTCACGGCTTCGAGTCAGGACACCGACTGGGTGATAGACTCGGAAGCCTCGTTTCATGCGACTCCACGCAGAGATTTCTTCACAAGCTACAAGTCAGGTGACTATGGGACAGTGAAGATGGGAAATTCTGGTGTTTCGAAGATCGTAGGGGTCGGTGATATTTGTTTGAAGACCGATGTGGGCTGCACATTAGTTCTCAGGGATGTGAGACACATTCCAGACCTTCGCCTAAACTTGATGTCGACGGGAAGGCTGGATGATGATGGTTATGAAAGCCGGTTTGCTGGTGGGCGCTGGAAGCTCATCAAGGGTTCATTGATCGCTGCCAGAGGAAAGAAGTGTTGCACTCTTTACAAGGCAAGTGTCAGTGTATGCAAGAGTGGATTGAACGCAGCAGAGGATTCAGCTACTGACGTGTGGCACAGGCGTCTAGGCCACATGAGTGAAAAAGGGCTTCAGCTACTAGCGAAGAAGCAGCTCCTTCCAGACGTGACAGGTATACCTCTCAAAACCTGTATTGACTGTTTATCTGGGAAACAGCATAGAGTTTCTTTTGTTAAAACTGCTTCTCATACTAATAAAGTACATGCATTAGATTTGGTTTATTCTGATGTTTGTGGTCCTATGAGGACAAAAACCTTGGGTGGGGCATTGTATTTTGTTACATTTATAGATGATGCATCTAGGAGGGTTTGGGTGTATGCTTTGAAATCCAAGGACGAGGTCTTTGGTGTGTTTAAACTGTTTCATGCTATGGTCGAGAGGGAGACAGGCAGATCATTGAAGTGCATCCGCACTGATAATGGTGGTGAATACATAGGTGACTTCCACGAGTATTGCAAGTCACTGGGTATACGGCATGAACAGTCAGTTCCCAAGACCCCCCAGCATAATGGTGTGGCTGAGAGAATGAATCGCACCATAGTAGAGAGAATCAGATGCATGTTATCCCATGCAAAGTTGCCCAAGATGTTCTGGGGAGAAGCAATGCACACAGCGGTGTATTTGATAAACAGATCTCCATCAGCCCCGTTGAATGGAGAAGTACCTGAGAAGGTGTGGACTGGACGTGATCCATCGTACAGTCATCTCAGGGTGTTTGGATGCAGGGCATCCGTTCATGTACCAAAGGACGAGAGGTCCAAGTTCGATATGAAGATCAGGCAGTGTGTGTTCTTAGGGTACGGTGATGAGAAGTTCGGTTACAGGTTGTGGGATCCGACCGAGAAGAAGCTCGTCAGGAGCAGAGATGTGGTTTTCATTGAAGATCAGTGTATAAAAGACATTGAAAAGCCAGAGAAGACCCAACCCAGTTCAGGTGAACTGGAAGATATGGATCCGATTACTCCTCCCGTGGTGCCTGATGACGGGGGAGTACAGCAAGGTGCAGAGGATGAGGGAGTCCCTACAGAAGATGGACAGGGGGAGCAGCCCCAACTTGATCCACCTGTTGAGCCACAGGTGAGGAGGACATCAAGGGACAGACATCCATCTAAGAAGTACTCTCCGCATGAGTACATTATGCTTACAGATGGCGGAGAGCCAGAAGACTATTCTGAGGCCCTAGCCGACGAGCATAAGGGGGAGTGGTTGAAAGCTATGCAAGAGGAGATGGAATCCTTGCATAAGAACCACACCTATGATATGGTGAAATTGCCTAAGGGCAAGAAAGCTCTGAGCAACAAGTGGGTGTTCAGAAAGAAGAATGAGCAGAAAAATTCACAGACAAGGTACAAGGCCAGACTTGTGGTGAAAGGGTTTGGTCAGAGAAAAGGAATAGACTTCGAGGAGATATTCTCACCAGTGGTGAAAATGACATCCATTGGGTGTTGCTTGGGTTGGCAGCTAGCATGGATCTGGAGATAGAGCAGTTAGATGTCAAAACTGCCTTTCTCCATGGTGACCTGGAAGAAGAGATCTACATGCGTCAACCAGAAGGGTTCGAAGTCAAGGGCAAAGAGCATATGGTATGCAGGCTTAGGAAGAGCTTGTATGGGCTGAAGCAAGCTCCTAGGCAATGGTACAAGAAGTTCGACTCGTTCATGTTAAAGCATGGATATGACAAAATGGAGTCAGACCACTGTGTGTTCACTCGCAGGTTCTCAGATGGTGATTTCTTAGTTCTGCTATTGTATGTTGATGACATGCTCATCATGGGAAAAGACATCAAGAAGATTGACAGGCTGAAACAGGAGTTGGGCAAGTTTTTTGCGATGAAAGACTTGGGCCCGGCTAAACAGATCCTAGGAATGGAGATAACTCGTGACAGAAGCAGCAGGAAGCTTTGGCTGTCACAAGAGCGGTATATTGAGAAAGTCCTAGAGCGATTCAACATGAATGAAGCGAAGCCGGTCAGTACTCCACTGGATGGTCACTTCAAATTGAGTGACAAGCAGTGTCCCAAGACGAAGGCGGAAGTGGAAGAGATGCGGAAGATACCCTACGCGTCAGCGGTAGGAAGTTTGATGTATGCTATGGTGTGTACGCGCCCAGACATAGCATATGCGGTTGGTGTTGTCAGCCAGTATCTTGCCAATCCTGACAAGGAACATTGGGCAGCGGTGAAGTGGATACTGCGGTATCTGAGAGGCTCATCCAGGTTGAGCCTATGCTATGGTGACGGAAAACCTGTGTTAGAAGGCTACACAGATGCAGATATGGCAGGTGACATAGACTCCAGGAAGTCTACATCGGGGTTCATGTTCACGTTTGCAGGCGGAGCGGTCTCTTGGCAGAGCAAGCTACAGAAGGTCGTAGCATTGTCGACGACAGAGGCCGAGTACATCGCGGTCACAGAAGCATGCAAAGAGATGCTTTGGATGAAGAGGTTCCTACAGGAACTCAGCCTGAAGCAGGAGGAGCACGTGGTCTATTGCGATAGCCAAAGTGCTATACACTTGAGCAAGAATCCAAGTCAGCATTCCAAGTCGAAGCACATAGAGATTCGGTATCACTGGATCAGGGATACTTTGGAACAGAAGGTGTTACAGCTTGAGAAGGTTCATAAGGACGATAACGGGTCAGACATGATGACCAAGGCTTTGCTCAAGGGCAAGTTTGAGGTTTGCAAAAACCTGGCTGGCTTGAAGAAGGTGAATTTCTCCTGAGTCGGAA
The DNA here is from genome assembly GCA_003013855.2 of Liriodendron chinense. Classification (NCBI taxonomy): domain Eukaryota; kingdom Viridiplantae; phylum Streptophyta; class Magnoliopsida; order Magnoliales; family Magnoliaceae; genus Liriodendron; species Liriodendron chinense. The sequence goes on from PVNU02002444.1 coordinate 140,454, forward strand.
AGGGGGAGATTTGATGGAGTTTTCCTCCTCAGCAAAGGAGGAGAGAGAGTGTTTCTGGGTGAGGCCGGGCACCCGGGCCCTCAAGTGGCCGGGCGACCGAAATTCCCCACAAATATCAGCTTGGCTGCTGGAAGGTTTTGGCCTAAGCCGGGTGCCCGACGGTCTTGTGACCGGGCGCCCGATGATCCGGCCGGGCGCCCGACCATGTTTGGTCCGAGCACCCGAAATTCAATTTTCTCTTAGTTTTTCTCGCTGGACTAATTTTGAGTTAGCCGGGCGCCCGACCCGGCGTAAACTGCTTGTACGCAGTTTCCATATTGGCTCTAATTCCTCCGTTTTTTGTACTTAAGCGTTCCAAAACGGGATTAGGGCATCCCATTGTGTTGCTAACACGTCCAAGGTGAGAAAGAGAGAAAAAGAGGAAGAGAGAAAGAGAAGAGAGATAAAGAGGAAGCTTGTAGAAGGGAGAAGTTGCTTAAAGAAGGATTCTTCTGCGCAACGGTCGTCTCAGCGCTTCTACGTCCTCGGGATCGGTGAGATCACTCCTCTTTACTATTCTCTTGTTGTTTATCCATCCCTACGTGGGTGAAGAAGTTTTGATCCAAGCGGTGTGTGCTTGTGATCGGTTTGTAACAGTTCCCTGAGATAGTGGATTGTTGATCTGGACTAGGTCCCGTGGTTTTTACCTCTTTTGAGGGTTTTCCACGTAAAAACTCTTTGTGTTCGTGTGGTTGATGTTTATTCTTGATTATTGCATTAGCATAGTCCATAATTCTAGTGTATTGGGGGGCGAGATCCGAAGGTTTGTGTGAAACGCACCCAACAAAAACAACCCTACATACACTTGTAGAGAGGCATCCTATCTTTTGTCTCTACACTGTCACTCCATGACACATGCATGTAACGCACAAGCACTCCCATCCCCTGCATGACAGCGCAGTTCAAAGCCGTATAAATCTGAGCCGTTCATCTACTAGTTCCAACTTCCAATCGTGGATCCCAAAGCCACGCCTTTTGAACAATCCTAGTTGTTCATTGTCTGCATGATTTTGCATTGATGTAGAGCGTTAGCATTTTCTTTTCGTTTTCCACGGGATGGCCCACTAAATGCACTCTAGATAAACATCTCCTATTCGATGCATGCATATAGCTGTAGACTACGATTATAGCGTAATCGTAGATAATCTCATCTCTCTAATAATGGCCCACTCTCGTTTATGGGGCATGGGAATACTGAGTATTTAATGGAGGCGCCTTTAGCATTGAAAATTGGTTGGCACTATTCCTACTGTCGGTTTCTTGGGTCTACTTATGAACAGGGGATCATTGTACGTAAAAAGTCTTCCATCAACCCAAATTACTAAAATGTCCTTCTTTGGATTCTGTCAGGGAGTTATTTAATAATTCACCAGAGTACGAGGCTTGATATGCAGGTGCTTAGAAATTGTACGCATTACCTGTTATATCTGGCTAAACTGCAATACTGTTGTATCTTAGTTGTATCTGAGTTGTATCTCTAAGGTGTATTTGAGTCATATCTAAGTCACAATCAAAAAGTTAGGTTGGTTGAAAAATCTTAACCTTTGATTCTTGGACACTTGTCTTTTGAAATTAGGCTATCAGATATTTCATTTTTAACCGTCCAATAAATGCCCACCAATCGGACATTTAGGTAATCAACTAAGCATGCATGACCCATAATTCGGACGGTTTGAACATATGCAATTTTTAAGTGCGTTTGTATCGTTCATAAGAGGTACCGAATAAAAAGCTTGGGTTTTTACAGTTCCGAGGGTGACTGCTCTTTGATAGGCGATAACATGAAAATGACACCATTAAAGATGTTTCCAGCCGTCTGATCAATGGACTACTTTCAGACGTCGAATGTTATAGGGAAAGCTGATTCAACGGTTTGATTTGATGTGCTCCGTTCAATCCATCCATCTGAGCTGTCTATAAAGTCCTGCGATGGGCTAATAGGTAAAAATAACACTGATCGGATGATCCATTTTTTAGGCTATTAGCATAATTTTTATGGTTGCCTAGATAAAGTGCCCCAACAAATAGATGGATTAGATTGTTGATTAAACGTACTTTCATATAAACATTCTTGACCATCCAAATTAAAATCCATTCATCAAATGGTTAATATTTAAGATATTGATGTGACATTTCCTTCATAGGCTATTCAATGTAATTTAAACATAATGAACAGTCTGGATCAATGGATTGGATCGTGAAAGTGTCCCAAGGAAACAAGGAGCACTATAACTTATAGTGCGCCTGAGAGCACTGGAACATAACTCGCTATCTTTTATTTACTACACAATCCCTTACATTGAAGGAGGTTATTTTTGGACTTTTCTCATAAAAAGGGAGGGGTACTTTGGAATCTTTGACATTTTACAATATAAGAGTCCACGTCTCCAATCGTCTTAAATCAGGGATAAATTGCGCCCCAAGTCTACTTGTAAGTTAACCCTGGTTACTGTCTTCGGTTTACAGCCGCTCTCCGGATGACAATTGCCCCAACAAAAGCCTCCAACTTCTTCAAAACTACGTAAATGCCCTTGCTGCAGAAGACAGATATAACTGTCTTGGAAGCTTCAAGCTAACAAGATTCCTTTTTTACGTGTCTCGGGAACTGGTTAGTGGGTGCTTTTCTGACCGTGGGGCCACATTGATATATGTGTGGTATATCCGTTCCATCCATCAGTTTTTCTAGCTCATTTTAAGATGGTCCCAAATATGAAGAGATTCAAATTTTAAGTGGATCACACTGTAGGGATTGAATGCTTACCCTTAAAAGCTTCATAGGGGCAGGGGAAAGTTATGGATCAAGCTAATATTTGCTTCCCTTTCTAAGTTTGTGCTACCTTATCAATAAGTTGGATAGTAAATAAACATTATAGTGGGCCTTAAAAAGCTTTTAATGATGAGCATTCAATGACCATTATATCCTGAAAAGTTGTCTGCTTTTAGATTTTTTTTTATTTTTTTTTTGGAACCATGCCTTAAAATGAGCGGAAAAATACTCACGGACAACATGGATATATGACACATACATCAAAGTAGAACCAGGCGAGAACAACAATAATATGTTTCCACAGTAATGCCTACTCTACTCCTTCCTTGGTCATCTATTTATAATAAGTATCTAATTTGCTCCAAGTGTGGTAATCTATTCATGGTCGGTCTCGTTAAAGTTGGTCAATTGATGCTTTTTATATTAGTAATTTTATTGTCGTTTAGCATATGTGCAGGTGTGCATATTGAAAAACTCAGCACATGTATATATATAGTACTAATCCGCTCCAAGTGCGGTAATCTATTCATGGTCGGTCTCGTTAAGGTTGGTCAATGATACTTCTTAGATTAGTAATTTCTTATCATTTATCATATGCACACGTGTGCATATTGAAAACTCAGCACATGGTGTATATATATATAGTATCTAATCCTCTCCAAGTGCAGGTAATCTATTCATAGTTGGTCTCCTTAAGGTTGGTCAATGATGCTTCTTAGATAATAATTTTCTTGTCATTTATCATATGCGCGTGTGTGCATATTGAAAACTCGGCACATGGTATATATATAGTATCTAATCGTTCCAAGTGCGGTAATCTATTCATTGTTGATCTCATTAAGGTTGGTCAATGATGCTTCTTATATTAGTAATTTTTTGTCGTTTAGCATATGCGCACGTGTGTATATTGAAACTCAGCACATGGTATATATATATAGTAAGTCTCTAATCCGCTCCAAGTGCGGTAATCTATTCATGGTCAGTCTCATTAAGGTTGGTCAATGATGCTTCTTAGATTAGTAATTTTCTTGTCATTTAGCATATGCGCACGTGTACATTGAAAACTCAGGACTTGGTATATATATATAGAACTTTAAAATGTATTGTGGCATATGCGGTATACACACAAGTTATTTAAAGATGTATCATGGCACACATGGGTACTATACGAATGAAAAAGGGACATAACCGCATGATGAATTTTAAAAATTGGAAGTTGCCTATGCATATTTGAAAATGAAAAGTGTCACTTATAAAACAATATCTTTTTTTTTTTACAAGTAGGAAAAATTTTGCTAATAAAATTCATTATTCTTATTTTTGTAGGATTTTATTAATCAATTAGAAAACCATGAATGATAGATTTAAACTTTGCTACAACCAAACCACCCATGAAGGTTCATCTAATTTTCATTAGTATACTTAAGTAGAGAGAGGAAATTCATTGATTTGGTGTTAGTAAGACTAATGAAAATTGTGGCCCATATAACCAGCTACAGTGTATAGGACTGGCAACTCGCTGATCATGCTACCATATTGCATGAGACCCCTGCTTGCTAATTAAGATCACCCATTTGGTGAAATCTGATGTGATCGAATGGCCAAACATGCATTAGTTTTCTTAATTAACTGAGGATTTTTTCTAGCTATTCATTAATAAGAAGAGCTATTGTATTTTGAAGATAGAGTTGTCATGAACCTATGCACTATCTTTAAGAAAATGACATGCCCTAGCTCTCTAAAATACTCTTTTATTTTTATTGTGTCTCAAAATTTCTGTTGTTTATCTATTTATTAGAATTGACAGCCCATTCACAACATATCCCATGCATGTTACAGTTTACTATATGAATAATTATAACCAGTGAGTAGGGCACATCCACATCAGATTAGTTGTGCTTTCATTCGCTTAGTTATAATGTTGATTATTGTTTGGGTTACGTAAATTAACATAGGCCTTGTTTGGCTCAAACAATCTTTAGAGTGAAATGTAATTATATGCATTACTATTTAGAACATCATGTCTTTAAAAAATATACAATTCAGTCTAACAAAAGTTAGTATTAAAATACGTAAAAAAAAAAAAAAAATCATCGACTACCACATTACCAACTCATTTACATTTTGTCATAAATCACAGAATTTCATATATTAAATTCACTAAATGCGGATCATTCCATATCTCAGTGCAATTTTATATAAAACTTTGGTCCATTCATCTCTCTCGACCTGTGTCACATTAATGATGATGTAACCTTCATCGAGTGCAGTAATCTCCACAGGTGATGGTACAATGCGATCCCCGCCATCCATTAGGGCCTGTTTGGGCAACAGTAATAAATAGGATAG